>VKOC01003170.1:7500-58292 GCA_009364415.1 Spea multiplicata
TCATTTTGCTTCTCCTAACTGCTCCTTACAAATAAAGTCATTGCTGTACGCGGCTGTTAATCATTTTAAAACTGAACTGTGCTGTGCTTTCTAACGGGACTGCGCACAAGTCATGGGCCTCATTATTTACGGGAATGGTGTCATAAATGTGCAAGGCATCAAAGCCGAGTTATAAACAATTCATAATCTGGTGGGGGCCGGCTTTTTTTGTATAAAGTATTTGTTATACCAAAGAACACAGTCCGGTGGTTCACTTCAAAGCGCAGCTGTGGCTGAAAAGGAGCGCTCCTTTATGTAGCGCTGACATTCGGCAGAACTGTAGAATGATGAGCGATAAATATTTGTGGGAGAAAGGTAAAGGGGAAGCAGGACTTCATGCGCGAAGGGTTAATTATAGTTATGGTAAACACTACCAGGATGGGAAAAAGGAAAATACAGGGTCCATATACCATGTGTTTGCATCCCAAAATCACACAGATGTATCCTGTTTGTTTCATTTGGCCGGAGTTAGGATTTATTTAATTTTATACCACTTTCCTCTCTGTTTGTGGCGTTTCTCCAAATCTGTAACCCCCTGCCTACAAATCAATGAAGGACAAGGATTCTGTCAGGTAAAAGTAGCGCGCACATATTTAAGTTGTATGTATGCACCATGGAAACGCCATTATGCTTACTCAGGTTGTAGGTTAGCCAAGCATGGGCATGTAGGGTTATTTGCAATAGTTTTAACTTATGGAATTTGCTAGCATTTTGTCTCTATGTTAGGGGACGTATTTTGAGTGATGTCGCATTCTGCTCACATCGTTCAACAGCATGATGCTATAATATGTTGTGAATTTTTATCTATTTTATTCAGTGAGACAGTTGGGTTCCCCTGTGCAGCACTGCTCAATGGGCTAGTGACCAGGAGATCTCTGATCTCTCTAGCTGGCCCGTTTACACCATGAAAGGACTGTTCTTAACCAGCACAGTCTCTGTGTATGCAGTACCTAGAACCAACGTACTTCCAGGATGTGATGGGAAATCCTGATACTCAGTAGAATGGATGGTGACTGCAGAGGTAGGTGCTAGAGGCACTGCCTTGACTACACCACTGCAGACCATAATCTCTCTAATAATAAGGCTACATTTGCTTCACTGTTCTGTTTTTTTGACATGAACGGCGTCTCGTTGTTCTGCTTAGTTGATTACTTGATGACTACCTTCTGACAATGCAAGTTCAAGCTATCCCTGGTTTGGGTATGCTTCATTTTTATGCAGTCCGTCCTTGATTCCTACTAGCCTATTTGCAGTCGTTACATTGAGTGATGCAAGTACTATCAGTCATAGTGACGTATAAGGGTGTAATCATTGGATTTTACAGCATTAAAACAAGTGTGTGGGGGGGTGAAAAACGGATGTCTTCCAGTTGTGTTTTCTATTTGTGCCACAACTAATTTTTCATTGAATAAAGTTTTAAAGTACAGTCTTTATAAAGACTGTATTGATGGTTTTCTTTTTCTCAGTTTCAGAGAACTGGTATCCAGCACCGAGAGGTGGTAAAAAGCAATACCTACATGGTTCTAACAGCCAATATGTTACTGTGTGATTGGCATGCCTAGGAAGTACCTGGAGCTTTCCCCCTTCTGGAGGAGTGGCTTTATGGAGGGGTATGACTAGCTGTGTACAGGGCCAGGGCTAGCCTTGTGCAACCTCTTTCCAGTCTGGAAAAATGAGCTAACTCAGAGACCTGGGGAAATGGAGTTTCACCCGGAGTCTCCGGGTCAAACCCGGAGAGTTCTCAGGTATGGTGATTAGATGCAATCTAAAATCCTCTTATATGATTTAAGGAAAACATTTTTTAAACTTATAGCTGCTAAATTACTTATTTTTTTATTATTAAATACAATTTAATTATTATTTCATTAATTGTGACCCCAGTGATAAAGTGGAAGGGGGGAATTACACATGTACTGTAATAGATGTAAGGCTCTGAAGAGCTAAGGTATGCTAAGGTGGGTGTTTTAGGGAACGGCACCCAAGGGCCACAGTAACAGAGACGTAACAGAGACTGTACAAAGATGTACAGAGTGTGCGAGCTGCACTGACAATAAGGTCTCTGTGCGAGGTAAGAGGGAGGGGGAAGAAATGAGTGTGTGTATGTGTGTGGTGTTAGTGTGAGTGTGTATTGTGTTACTGTGTATGTTCATATATGATGTTAGTACGAGTGTGTGTGTCTTGGTATGGTGTTAGCGTGTCAGGTGAGCCTAGGATTAGTGGCATCTTGGAGAAGAGGGATAGTGTGTGTATGTGCAAATGTGTGAGTGTGTGGATGTTACTATATGTTATTAAAGTGAGTGGGTTTTAGAGCATTTTTGTTTTAGTATAGCTGTGTGTCAGTTGCAAGAAGATGCCGAAGAAATACTACTCATTGTGCCACTAATGTTACAAATAATAGCTCTACCTGATCTTTTTTTTTAAAATTGAATCGAATAATATTCATGATAACTGTTCTAATGGCAACAGTGTATTCTAAGTGACCAATTTAGTTACTAAGCACTGAATTGTAGGTGAGCAGGCAGCTGTCCTGGTACTTGCCATTAACTAGGGTATTACTTCAGGTGAGACAAAATGGGCAATTTCTCATCACCATAGAATTCTTCCAGGACCCATGGTGGCTGCCTCTTGCCAAAAAACTTCTGTGTTTCCACCTTCTGAAATCACACATTTGCAAACCTAGTGCATTATGTATATTACAGATGACAGGGCAGCTCACTGAATGGCCTTGCACGGATACAAACCTGAATGCTTAGCTTACAGACATACTGCTCTAACTATCATTGGCCCTGCTGTCGATCTTGGTATGTAAGGCAATCAGAAAATCGCAGGCAGCACCCGTGGACAGTTAAGTAGAATCTACCTTTCAAAGGACAAAGGGGCAGGACTGAGATTCTGGGAAAGCATATAAGTGGCAGTAGGAGATTGAGTACTTCAATAGGAACGATGGAGTAGGGGATGGAAGCTGGAGTGGAGAGAGCAGAGGGAAGATTTTATATTAATATTTAATATAAAAGATATAATATAAGATTAATAATGTATTAGTTTTCATGCTTCACTAGCCAATGGCTACTTGAGGATGGAGGAGTTGCTGCCTTGCAGTATTATCTGTTAATTGGTCATTTGTGCTTAAGTGTTCTGGCTTACAGTTTGGGGTAAAACGTGTCAAAATTATTTTGTCAGATATATCAACAGCCAATTCCTGTGGCTTTTTATTCTGTCCGATAAATATGGTACTATTTATTGCTCAGTTTTAAGAATTGAGCTGACGCAGGACTTGAACTGCACTTCTGCGAGGTTTTTATTTTTATCCAACAAGATTATGCTATGGAATCGTATCTAATTTTATGAACCTTCTCACCATTCCTTATCAGTATTAATGTGATAACTATTTTACGGGGGGAAAATGAGAAGGCTTGTGTAAGTACTTAACATTTTATTGAAATTTAATTGAATAGTTAAGGGGTGATTAAAAATCTGAAATTAAGACTCTTTAGGAATTAACAACGTCCATTAAGCTGTAATGGGGATGTTCGTGAACGGTGCTTACACAGAATGGGGGATTTAAAATTGCATGGGAGTCAAATTAATGAAAATTTCTGTTTATTCTTGTGAGACATAGAAGTATTGTTAGAGCAGTGAATAGCCTTTAGCCAATTTTATTTCATGCATGATCATTGTTTCCTTTCCTCAATGATAAGGTTAAACTGTAATAAAGGGGGTGTGTTGCACAACATTTTCGGCCAATTCTGTTTTGTCTTTAGTTTTGAGCAATGTAGAGAAAATATTCCTATATAAACAATGATCCAATAAAGGTAGCCCATAAAAAAACCACAGACAAAAGTAAAATTATATATATATATATATAATATACAGTATATATGTGTTCTCTATAACTCTTTTTTTCCTAGATCCCATGAAAACCCCAAGTTGCCACAATTGGATTTTTAACTCATTTACTAGATTTATTTAGGATTAGCAACAGGTACGTGTTTACATAGGATTGCTAAAACAGTTTGGGGGATTTACAGCATGTTAAGGAGTAAACGTTTTACAGATGCAATCTAACATATTGATAGAAATACTAGTTTTCATAACTGCTTTTTTTTTGCACTCATTTTGCAATTTATATCATGGTCCTAAATCTATTTTATAGTTTATCAGATCTGAGTCTGCTGGCAAGAACAAAAATCCATGTGCTGAGTTAAAGCATGGTCAGGGAGGGGATATAATGGATTGAGGTTTTTATAGGAGGTTTGATATTTAAAGGGGGAATACAGCTCAAACCCTTATAAATAAATCTTTTGACATTTATGTTACGTGTTACTCACTTGGCTACATTAAACTCTATCTGTTGTCTTGGCTCTTCTCTTTTAATGAGGTGGCCCTATGAAGTGTGTGTGTGAGTATGTATGTATATATATATATATGTGTGTGTGTATATATATATATATATATATATATATATATATAATATATATATAATCCTAAAACTACCTTTCTTCCTTTGTCTCATTGTGAGACGTAAAAGGTGCAGGGCTTTAAATCCCGACTCCCACCTAAGTTCCGCTCATATTCTTTTCATGGTCCTTTCCATGTATCTGACCTACAATACCAGCATACTCAGAATTAACAACTTTCTTTACTTTTTTGTAACTTAGTTGTAAAGTATGTTTTGTGTATTTCTTCTGTGATAGCACGGCTGAAGTGTCGCCGCAATCAAAGCCATTGTTCTTGGTTTTAATAATTCTAATGTGATTACTGAAAACAATGAACTCAAGCATTTTGTTTTACTTTATAGAAAAAAAAATCACCAATTATGTTACGTTGCATCATTTTTAGTGGCGTGGGAACATAATTATAAAGCCTATTTAATTGTATATTTAACACCCTTATTTCTTTGGTACTGCTAGCGAGTGCCACATATAGCGTAATACTTTAATAAATAGAGGCTTTAATGAATGGAGCTAATTGATTGTGGCATAATAGCCTAGCATACATTTATACAAGAGGGAATTTTTCAAAGAAGCTTAGGCTGCTATTGAGTTGCAGCACTAAATCTCATAATGGTTCCTAATTTAGATTTTAGTTTCAAATATGTGAAAATCAGAATTTGTTAAATTAAAAACATCACTATTTAATATCACGAAAAAGCCGTTGCTTAAATATGTAGGAACCTTCTGTTATTAAGCAGATCATGGAAAAGTAATAAAGTTGGCTTGGTTTTTAACTGGGTGGACCTGTGTTTAAAATCATTTTGGCACATAAAGGCACAAAACTCACTGAAGGAGAGACATCTGAGGTCCAGAAACTTAATGAAATGTTATCTATTTCTGTGGTGTCCGAATAAAAGGTATCAACTTCAACTAAATGGTGAAGTGCCAAATGAAGTTCAATACAGACAAATGTAAAGATATGCATTATGGGAAAAATAATAACAATGCAACATTGCAACATTACTTTTAATGGTGCAACAGTGCACAATGCCACTTGGCAGCTATAAAGGCCAATCGTATATTGGCATATAATAAAATGTGGTATTGATTCATGGGAGGAGGATATCATCATGCCTATTTACAAGTTAGTGGTGAGACCTCACCTTGAATACAATTCTGGGCACCGGTCCTTAAATAGACATTATGGAACTAGAAAGGTGCAAAGAAGGACCACAAAATGAATAAAGATTCTCTCTCTCTCTCTCTCCCTCTCCCTCTCCCTCCCCTCTCCTCCCTCTCCCTCTATATATATATATATAACATATGCAGGGCCAATATAACTTGTGACTTGTTCATTACAGAAATGTACAAAGATCCAGAGATCATCTTCTGAGACTGGAAAGAAGGGATTCTTCATAGTAAGGGCAATAAATGTATGGAATTCACTGCCAAGAGAAGTGGTGCTATCAAATAAAATGGATGCCATCATTTTCTTTTCAGAAAAGCAGAACATACAGGACTATAAACAATAGAAATACAACCTTTTATATTTTAGAGCTTCTTGTTCCATGGAAAAATCTGACTGCCTGTTGGAGTCAAGAAGGAATCCCCCCTCCCAAGTACCAAAATTCAGACCATAACAAGAAGTATATAACCTAAACAGTCAACTTATAGAAACAAGGGGTAAGGAGGACCCTGCTCAAACAAGCTTACAATCTAGAGGTATATTCAACAGTGTATTTTACTTTGAAGATAAGTGGGCTTTTTAGCTTTAAAAAGCCATTACTGAGCTCTTCTGCTTGAAAGCAATGTGATGACTGCATTACTTAGTTACACAAGTCTCTCTATTACTATAGATATATGTATGTGTGGATATATATATATATATATATATACACACACACCTGTATATAATGTGTATAATACGCCCCTGCGTATAATGTGTATAATATGCCTGCATATAGGGGAGAGAGAAGGCATTAGTAAAGCCCCTACACAGCTCAGGGGATGATAAGGCTCCAGTACAAGGGAAGTCCAGTACTGACCAGCCCGCTTATTCAGTTGGCTGAGGTATAGCGCTTGTTGTCTCTCTCTAGCGCCATCTGTACAATGGCCAGGTTCAGGCCCCTTCTCACTCACTGCGGCCTGTGACCCCTGGGTCCCATCTGTGTGCCCACCGATCCTGCAGGCCACAATTCAAGGTCTGTCTCATTATGTAGTTTCTTCTCCTAATTCTAAAACTTAAACAAGTAGTCACTTCCTTCCCACTATGTAAACAGAAGTATTTAAGATAAGATAATTACCAGATTGGTAACCATGAGAGATCTAAAATATGTATGACTTGAATGGTTTTGTTGCCTACAGTGGATTTCCCGAGCTGCTTCTATTCTGAGCCTGAGTTGGAGTGAAACATGACCTTTCTGACTCCTGCTATCAGAATTTATAATTTTGTATCTCTAAGCCCCTGCAAATACTGGGAATTGCAGTGCTGCAATTAATATGCTCAAAGGAAATACAGCTTACCCATCTTCTTATCTCAAGGTCATTGAGTAGGTGACTGAAGTGTTGAGGCATTTACTGTCAACCAGACCCTCACCTATCTGCTGAATTATTTTCTCAGACTATTGCATATTATATTTGTTTTTAATTAAAATAATTTGTTGCAATACAATAGCATATAGTAGCTATATATTGATTAATTTGGTACATTGTCTTTTTGTCTAGATAGTGTTTCATTTCTGGTTCAATTTCAAGTTTTTTTTAACCCATAGAACCTATAGGGTTAAGCAGTCCTCACGCAGCTAACATTCTTTTTCGTTGTATCCGGTGAGGTTGTTTCTTAAAAGCCGCAAGTTTGAGATGCACACACGTTGTGTTCTTGTCATTGTGACTATTTATTATTGATTTGCAGTAACAAAAGTTTTCCAGTTTAATTTTTGTGTCTTCTTCCTTTGCATGCAGGCAGGTAAACATTAGTTTTCCATTTATTATGGTCTGTGAATCATCTGGCTTTCTCCCCCTCATTCTCTTTTTTTTTTTGCTTTCCTGAATGCATTTTGTCAGTGTGTCAGTGCCTCTCCTGGTATGTGATGGGGACCGGGTGCACACTACACCTTTTCAGTTCCACAGGGATAGGGCCAGATGGAAGAATTTGATTATCCAGCAGTAGAGGACCAACTGTTCAGTTGGATAGAGAACCGGGAGAAAAGGGTTGAAATGATCGAAAATGGCTGTTGTGTGAGAAGCCAACAGTTTCCGAAGGGAACCAGGCAGGCACTGAGGTGTAGTAATGCAGAATCTCTTCCAAGTACCAGCTGGGGTTTTCAGGAGCAGCTATCCCCATAGCAGACACTCTGCAGGCTCCAAGCAGCTTGACTTTGCCATATGTGGAACTTTTCATTCTCCACCTCCCTCCCTAGAGAAACAGACCGTCGGGACACCCGAGGCAGGTGAATTGCTCTTAAGGCAGAGCACTAAATCATTGGGTTAACACAGGGAGTCTGGAGAGGGGAAAATGGATCTGCAAGTTTACTGCTTTGGACTCGAAACGCTGGAGCTGCTCTCATTAGTACCAACAAAACAAAACAAAAAAACCGAGAGCGACCACATAATGTTTCATTATGGGCTTTCACCTTGTATGTGTGGTGTCTTTAGCAAGTAACCTTTCCAGCGCTGTGCATATTTTAGATGTATGTATGAAAGCTACCCAGGATTTTAAAATGCAAACTGTACGTTTTTATTGTGAAACGAATGTACCCTGAAGTACAGATGGTGCTGAACTGTAATACAATTGATGATTTCTGGCACTGATATTCTTGCTTTCTCATTTTACTATAGAACGGAGCTCATTGCAGCCAGTTCCTAGAATCTGTGAAAAAGAAACCATACTTTTAGTTCTTTTGTTAGTCAAACTATAAAATTGTTCTAAATTGACTGAACTATAAAATGTGTGTATTATTACATTCCGATTCATGAAAATATATACACACACACAATAAGTATAAGTATTTGTGTATAATGATGTCACATGCCAGTATGTCATATTTACAAACTATTGCTTTTGAATACAAGAGACATTTTTGATTGCTCTGAATCCATTTTTATTGATTTATATTCCCCTATAATGACACCCCAGATAATGGATTACACCATATGATAAAGCTGAACTCATCATAATCAACCTTCATTTGTCTAGGATTCCCCCCAAAATGTGTTTTGTATCGTAATGGAAGCAAAAATACATAAACTGTTTTTAGTAGTCAAACCACCAGTCTAATTTTAATTTATATAAATGTTTTTGTTTGGTTTGTGTGATCCATTTTTGTAAATGCATGGGGGGCTTCTGGCTTTGGTAAAAGTTACATGGAAGGATTTATTCAGTGGGCATGTATGGAATGCCCTCCCAGTGATTTCAGTGTTGGGGGGTTCTTGCTACTGATTGACAGCTTGAACCAGCCAATCAGTGGAAGGAAATGTCCGATTATGGAGGAAGAGGGACGCTGTTTGCAACATTGTGTCAGATAAGTGCTTTTTTCCTTTAGTTTTAGACAAACACATGTTAAAGTACTCAGAGCTCTGTATTGTAGTGTCCAGTTAAAGAGGTGGTATCTTTCTGGTTACCGTTGGCCATTTAAATGTGCATTAAGACTCTTGGTCAGTATCATTCTGGATTATATGCACCATGTATGCATTTTTTTTTTTTAAATATAAAATGCTATTCTTTCCCTAAGCTTAACAATTCAAGTGTACTTTTCTGCAAGTCTTGTTACAATTTTTTGTTAGGCTGCTTAGGTCATGGAGACTAAAGTTGCTGATGTGCTCTCTGCTCCAGATTCCTTTTTTGTTTTTTTGTTTTTTGGTGAAAGGCCTCTGATGCCATCACTAATTGTAAAAGGGAAATTAACCCTCTACATACACAACTATTCATTTTAATGACTCATCTATGTTCTATGAAGCTATAGCTTCATGTTCTGGCATGTTAAAGGCCCCTTGAAAACTGGTTTGAGAGCACCTCATTTGTAAGCAGAATTATACCTTCTTGATAACGGGTATGTTAGTTGTTCCCTACTGACATCCCTGTGTCATGTGTAGAAATGTGACTGTTACGGGCTGTCTATCACTGGAGCTGATCTGCTGTAAACAGAAGAACCATGATGCGGGGGTTAATGTTTTCATGGTCTGTTCACTCTGAAAGTTCCTCTGTGTTTCCCACCATATGCCATGGTTATTCTCAGCATTTCCGTTTCTGATGTATGGAAGCTCTATGTGTTATATATATATATATATATATATATATATAACACAGTGTTTCTCCAGCCCTTCCTGCTTACCCTCAACATACAGTGCATGTTTCTAGACTTTTCCCATTTGAACACAGGTGTGTTAGTCAATGACTTGGTAATTGTGCTAATGCATAACCACCTGTGGTAGGACCTAAAGGAATGAAGAAGGAAAGCACAGACGTCGTCTGTTCCAGCTGTATTTTTAATTTGTGTCATCTTGCACACACACAAATATACATTCACACATACAGATACAACAGGAGTTGAGGACCCTGCGTGTAAGCATGTCATATAGTCAGACCAAGATGTCCACTTCATTACATGGCAGCAGCAATTTGTATAGAAGACGATGGATCATCACATGGGTGTTCCAGCACTCATAGAAATACACATACATGCTTATGAGTTGGCATATGTTCTGCAAGCTGTTCTTTAAGGCTGGCTGTAGAGTACATGTATCATAACTGGATTTGAGAATTGAAATGAATAGTACCTTGTCCCAGGTTGGATTGAGAAGAAATGTGGGTCTGTTCACTATTAAGTGTTCCATCGTGTTAAGAGTTAACTTGACTAATAGAAGTTAAATGCACTCTCAAGAAGTATGGGGAAACCTTAATTTACAATCAAGTGAAGAGAAGACAAGGTTTTAAACCTAAAAGTCTTTGTCAAGCTAACAGTTTGAAATGCTACCTCTGCACATGATGCAAAAATAAAGCGTCACTATACTTTTCTAGATGGTGGTGTTGAAGGTTCTTATTTCTTGTTTTCATGTGTTACTAAGTCTGGATGGAGTCTGCTACCTCACATCCAAGATACCATTCTGGGCACCATTAATAGCTGGAGGTCATCCGCAAACACGGTTTGTCGGCCAACAAATGAGTTTAGTGAGTAAAAAGGGCTGGCTGTTTGAATCAAACAGAATTATGGGTCCCTTCTAGAATATTTAAGGAAATTCTCTAGGAATAATGTTATAGGAATAATGTTATGGTTAATTCTTCTGAATCTTACAGCTAAAAATGTCTTCCAAATCTTCCTTTACCATATTGGTGAAAAATGGACCATTTTTATGCTAAAGAAAAAAAGTGTGTATAAGAAGTTTGTACTGTATATCTTACAAGAAAAGTCTGGGTGCTATATAAAGAATATGTGATTTAATACGTACATTACATTTTGTAGAATTGTTAAAACTGCGTCGTCTTGTTCAATTACTTGAAAAAGTTGGCCATGGTACGTTAGTCTCTTAACCATATGGAAAATGGCGCGCAGTACATAGTCTGCTTTCAATGAGGGGGAAAAAAATCCAAAAGCAGACAGCTATTTCTTCCTACTACATTGTTTATGCAGCTGTACTAGCTATTAAATTACACAAGCGCCGGCCCAGATGTATCTAGCGATCCTATTAGCTATAGCTCAAAGCACCTTATAAGAGTATCATAATTCTCATTGTGATGTAGTTTGGCCTCTTGGCCACTGAATCAAGTAATCATCAAAAAGCCACGCATGTGCTTAAATGTCTCCGGAGAAACTGCGATGGGACGGAGCAGTGCCGCTCACACTTTATGGAACTTTGACAGCCTACCAGGAGGGATTGTGGGATTGCTGCTGTCAGCAGTTCCAACAGTGCAAACAGTATGAAGAAGCTTCCACAGGGATTGAATTACTGAAGACTTCTGCTCTGTGTTTTTTGGTATAATTGAGAGCACAGAGGGAGCCTGATTTCTCTGTCTTATGATTTGAAGGTGAAGACAAGAGCCTGCAGGGCTCTGTCAGAGTTATGGGCATGCTCAACACAGGCTTCAAAAAATCTAATTCCCAAAAAACCTTACAAGGCTGGATTGCTTACCTGAATATAAAAGATTTACTTTCGCTGAATCATTTTACAATTGTTTTAATTACAATATTCTTCAGGTTTGTAAACCTAGATAATATACATTTTTCAATAAGCCATTTCAGGCTATTGTAAGCACTACGGCTGATGTTGCACAAGAACAGGCTGAGGGTGATGGGATACTTCATGATACCACTGGACAAATGCCATTAGTAATGTAATCATTAAACGTGTTGTCTATATATATATTATATATATATATATATATAATATAATATATATAATATATATATATATATGCTTTAAATAGTTTACTAATGGAAAATTTGGACAAATCTCAATTTTGGGATGATTTTCAGAAGTTAAAAAAAAAAAAAAGAAAAACTAGACTTAATAACTGTAACATTGATAAGATTCTCAAACAGGGCATACTGGTCGGATCATACTAGAAAAGATGTGTCTAAGGAAATATGAATGGTTCATTTACATTCAAGGTCGGTTCAAGGACTGTACGGGAGCGCTTCTTATCCCACTGGCTTAACAGATGGCCTGAGGTCATCCTGAGAGATTACAAGAAGGAAGATTTACCTGGAACAGCAGAAAAAAAAATTATTTATAGGAAAGCAAAGATATTCTATCAGAATAAAGAAATAATTTTGACAAGGTGTGGCATATACAATTTTATAGAACATCAAAATGGTAAAATATGGTGGTTATTGGAGCAGTTTTATCTAAGATTTTTTTTTTTGCTTCTTTACAACGAAGTTTCATTCTATTTAGTGTTTTGAATCCAATAAAAAGCACATCAATGTATCGGAGTAAAATAAACATTGGATGCTAAATGCATGCTTGATTCGGGGCCAGTTTTGATGAACCAATCCACAAAAAATACTGTACTTGTGCAGCGTGAAGAATGAACTATTATTGGTAAGAAGTTTGTGTTTATTAATTTTGTTAAATCAACAAGCACCATGTGTGTTTACACCAAAGGCTCAGTAAGTAAACAGTGAAATAGCCTCCTTCTAACAGGAGCTTTATGCAGAAAACTATACTTAACAAGCATGTCAGGACAATTGAAAATAAAATAGAGAACCCATTATAGACTATGTGAGCAATGAGCACCAAAACAGGCAAATCTGGGAAATTCTGAATTTAACCCAGTTTCCAGTCTCTTAAAATTGTATCATGAATGTGTAACAGGGAGAAAACGTGTAAGCACATGATGTCTATGAATCGTTAAAATGTTAGCTATGTGTTTATCTAAATAAGTATACAATATATTTAAAAACATCTTCTGTGTGTACTCACTCTAGGTGAGTGGATCACCTTCAGTAACCTTACCATAATATAATGTTAATAAGGAAGACATTCTGTTAAAGGCTTTTGAAGTGCTGAGCATTCAGCCCGTCTGATTTGGAGCCCCGTTTGAAAATTCATCTAGCTCTTCAGTAAAACATTGTAGGCTGACAAAATCTGCAAGTCTCGGTGGAGGCATCTGCTTTGTAGCTCTGTTTGCCGTCAGAGTTTACGGGAAGAGTGTCATAGGATGACTTTGACTAGTTGGCTATTTGTTTGAGCCCCTTGTTTTACTCCAGTGCCATTTTAATGCGCTATTTTTTTAAAAAAATTGGATGAAACAAAAAAGTGCAAATACTATGGATTAACAAAATGGTTTGACGGCATGTTCCTTAGTGGTTTAGTTATTCACATGGCTGTATTACAAGCATCCATTGCTGCTGTATTTTGCTGTATTTCTGAATAGCGTAAATATTCTCAAAATTATCGTTTGAATGTCTTCAGGAAGCTAAAATCATATATTGTGCTGTATTTTCTTGAACATAGACTCCGTTTCCTCACTTACACATTATTCCAGGGGGAACCGCTCCCTTCGTTCTGCTATAAGGGCCAAATATATCAAAACATCAGATACTAAGCTCTGAAACACAGTCAAATGTCTTTAAATATCTACCTATAGTCCTATATAATGTTAAAAAAAGAAACTCTTGAGCACGCTAATAAAAATGTTGATTCCCCCTTTCCACTTTTGGCCCTTAAGAAAATATATTCTTTGAATAAAAGGCCAAATAAAGTTCATATTATTGAGGTCATTGTATAGAATTAACAATTGCTTTCATGGAAAGTCTGCAGTGTCAGTAACTTTCTATCACAATAGTCCCAAGGCCCATTTTTACAAAAGTAGTACACTGTAGCATTGGGCTTTCGCAGCAGCCTCCGTAATTGTACTTTTTTTTTTTTAAATAGTTTGTTTTTAAAGAAACAATAGCAATAGATTAAAAATAGGCATTGCCTGTGAGGGTGGTAGAAAAGTCAGACCTTGTGAAATGAAACCAGAAATAGCTTTCATCTGCAAGAAGAACAGTAAGGAGTCTTTGGAGATGACAGCTTTCCATTTCTTTAATTATCTGTTTACACTGAGCAGTCATTTATCTGTTCACACTTTTCATAGACTTTACTTAGTTTTTGGGGGGTTTTTTTAAGTTCTTGTGACACTTGGCAATGCTGCATTAAAAATAAAATTCTTGCAGGGGCTAAACACACGTTCATGAATTCCTCCTACTCCTACACATCAAACAAAGCCTGCCAACCAAAATATGCTTATTACACGTAAGACTTTTTTTTTGTACAGTAGAACCAAGCCGAAATTATTAATCTTAAGGAAATGCAGATAACTAATCATGTAATATTAATATTTGTAATATTTATAAACTTATTATTTATTTATATAGCACCACCATATTCTGCAGAGTAGTACAATTAGTAATATAAACAAGAATACCCCTAAAGTGATTTTTTTCAGTTGCAAATGATTTCACGGTGTGTGTGTGTGTAGATATATATATTATAATATATCATTATGTATTATATCTGGGGAAACTTCCCTGCAACCTTCATGTAAAAATGAATTCAAATACATGTTTTCAGATTTTTGTTTTTCAAATGAGTAGATCTATATAATTCCATCCCATAGAGCTAAAAACCTTTTTTTTTCTTTCATTTTTTTTAAATGTAAAATTGTATGGAAAAAGCTATGCTAAATAAAGATGTATCACCCCCCCCCCGAAATCTTATTTACACTATATAGTGTTTGTTATTTTTTTTTTTAATGGACACTTGTTAGGCTCACTTAATAAAAAAAAAAAAAAAAAAACCCTTTTTGCCAAACTTAATCAATCGCGCTAGAGATATAAAAATATATAAAAAAGACCTTAGATCCTTTTGCTGGAAGGATGATGTGTAAGGCAAGTTTGTTTTTAATTTATTGCTGAAGTATTTTGCAGTTTGGCAAGATCAAAGACAACTGAATCAAAGTAACAAACACAGGCAGTGTTTTTTTAGACCATGGCATCTTGCATAGACGAGGAGTCTCAGGACTTGGGTGATCAAATTTATTTGTAGTGTTTGTTTAAAGATCAATATTAAATAAATTGGTCTGGTAGCTTCAGCCATAAAGCAGCTGCCAAGTTAATGTAATCCCACAATGCTCTTTTGTCTACTGTTTGGATCCTGGTTAACTGCTTTGCTCTCTTAAGTAGGCATAAAGTGCAAAAGAAAAAGTGAATGTGATCATTTCCAGTGCATTTCTGCATCTTTAATTTGCTTTCTTCGTGCTATAACAATTATCAATACCAGTTCATCGGTTACCATTATTACAGAGCATGTTTAGCGATGAGGACTATCTCAACGTGAACAATGGACATTGCATGCAGCAAGGCAGGATAGAATACATTCATGCTCCTTGTCTATGATTAACAAAAAAAGTTAAAAACCAGAGGTCAATCAAGTGATTATTCTGATTACCCTCAGAATCACAAGATTTTTCCCCTTTTATGGTGGGTTTTTATTTTGATACAGTTTGAAGTACAGTATTTCTAAAGGGTGACCGCGAGGGTCTAAAACTTTACTCCCCAACCATGCTGAACCTGTACATATATAACATTAAAATGGGATTTGCATAATGCCTATCCTTAAAATCTAGAACATCATTTAAAAAGCAAAAAAAATTTCACTTTTATTATTATAAAATCATGAGAATAAAGTTGTAGGGAGCAGCTGTGTCTTTATTTTCCTGACCATTATCCAGTGGCTTAAGTATTGCTAATCAGATGAGAAATGCATCATTAATGTTCTCTTTAACTATGCAGAACCAAAACACATTTACATTTGAGTTCCTGGTCTTGAACCGTGTACCTTATAAAGTACATTCCTAATGTGAACGGCGGGGAGAATGATTTCTTTGTCTTAAGAATAGCAAACGTAACCACATTCTGCATCCAGGTTCAATTTCTTCTTATGCAGTCCTGCCACCTAGTACATTTGTCTCTCATTTATCATTTTTTTAAACATTTTTCCCTTCCTGGTAATTTTGTTCTATTTCATTTTCTCCGGTGTTTGTTCCGTAGCTACCATTCCTCTTCTTTTTAATCCATGGGGATCATCCATTCCCCGTCCTCCCTGCAGCTCCATATTCTTAAATTCTCTGTGATTCCGTGTAGAATTTGGAACAGAGTGGCCAACAGCTGGCTGGAAATGGATTACTCTCCGTTTCCATGGCAGCCCTGTTTTTACAGGTGTTCACTCAGGAGAGAAATCAGGTTCCCATAGCTGTTCAAGCCATCTTAAGGTTTTACAATGTTCCCTTCAGGTACTAGGTCTTAAGTTAGCACCTATTTTATTTCTATTAAGTGCTACGATCACTAAAACGGATTTCCAATGGGCGACTTAGCCAGGATTTCATATACAAGTTTGCGTATTGTTATAGCTGTGAAAGTTCAGTGCTTTTTTTTCCTACTATTTGACTCAATTTACATATACCAGGAACACAGGGAAATTCATATTTTTAGGTTTTCGTTCTAGCTGAAATGGATCTAGAAACATAGAACCTGGCGGCAGATAAGAGCCATTCGGCTCCAAGTCTGCCTATATTGTCCTGCATTTAATTTGTAAATCCTTACAGCTTCTGTTTTGTTCCAAACATGAAAATATGAAACTATACAGTTTATATTTTAGAGCAAAGAAGAAAAAACCCACTAAACTTTTGTACAAACAGATTTTCCTTTTCTCTTTGTTTCTTCCTCGCTCTTTGTCTGAAGTTGTGAGATGGTGTTTAAGAACAGCAAAGCAGTGCTAAAATACATCAAATACTGTTTAAATAAACATGTTAGGATGGCAAAGAGTTTTACAGCAAAAGGGCCAAAGAATCCAAATGCCATTTTATTTTCTGTAGTTGTCCCCCAAGAAAACACCAACAACCCTAAGTGACTTTTTCAACCAACTCGATTTTTTATTTTTTTTATAATTAGTCTGGATATTTATTTTGCGCCCTACTTTGACCTAAGGCCACCAGTGTTCCCGTGGATTTTTAACAGTGGGGTAAATAAAAGTGCATTTTTGTTATTTCTTCCCATCAGCACCTATTTTTTTTTTCTATGTAGTTAATAAAGATGTAAAGCTTAAAGCCGAACTGCGGCTGATTGCTCTGGATTATTACTCCGAGATAGATTCATCAAATCTCCCTGCTGTACAAGACAGGGCTTACTAATGAAGTTCCCTATCAAAAAAGAGAAGCCTAATTTTGATTTGGCTTAGGTAATGAACTTCTTTTTCCTGGTGTGACGATCTGCATGGGGTGGCTAAAAGGGTAGCGAGAGAAAAGGGGGGTTCACAGAAGCATTATGCAAAATGTCTCTTGTCTCCTTTTTTTCCTAGGATATATTAAATTTTCAATGTACTCTATGTAATATAAAATTATGATAATGACTTTTGGCCCACTGTGAAGGCAGCTTGCTGGTCCTGAGCATGTGTGTCTGGCTCGAGCACTAGGATACACCATGGGAGTTTCCTTTTCTATTAAGAAACCTCTAGATACCTAATGATGAATTTTCTTTCACCAAATGTTCTTCTTTTGTCTAAAATACAAGCATTTTCTAAATTGCTTTTGAGAAAAACAAGAGAGGCAGTGAGGTCTGTGGCACTGACAAGGGATATTCAAACAAATCAGGGGATTCATTTGCATCATTCTGAGTAATTATAAGCTAACAAAAATGCAGTTTCACAGTATAGTGGAAATATTTACCGTGTTATTGATATAAATTATTGAGCCGCATTTGTTAATACAAACCTGGGACAATTTGCTCATAAAATTTCAGGTTGGGTAGTATGAAAGATGACATCCGGATTTATTGTGGATAATAATTTGTAACAACCTTAAGTATCTGCAGTCTCCTTGGTTATTGCAAAACATTCCCCCCCTTTGTTACGGCTTTCTCTGTACCCTGGAGAATGATTACGGCTCCATGGGGTTTTTTTTGTTTTTTTTCTTCTAACTGGAAAAAAAATCAGTCTCTGTAAACACCAATAATAACAAAAAGAAAGAAAGAACGCTGAGAAACATGAAGGTCCGAATAAGGTGCATCTGTATGATTGGTTACCTAAGATTAGCTCTGTGGGTGTTAGTTTTATTTGCAGAATGAGTTAAAACGGGGATACAATGACATCATACTCTCTCTCGGTTTCTTTTCCCTCTTAATTTTAAGGTCACCAGATGTTTGTATTTTCAGGTGGCAGCGTCCTGATTGAGACCTCCTAGGAATTTCTCCAAAACAACTCAAAACTTTAAAAGGAAAACTCACACTTATCCATATCTATTTTTAAGAATGTTCCCATAGCAAGGGGGCATCGGATCGGTTGCCTAGAGTGCCCATCCATACATTTTTTGGTCTTTGAAGAATAAAAAGCTTTTATGGTCCCAGTGTTTGTGCTACAAGTGATATGTAATGGAGTTATTCGTCTAGACCCCTTTTGAGGTGCCCTACTACAACCCTCTAAACGTCTGAGACATTATATTTAAAGCATCATTACCAATATGAGTGGTGCTTTGTCTTTTTAAATTATGGTAACAAAATTTACCATCTGCGTATTCCAGGCCGATAAAGGTAGGTTTCTACTGGGCTAATAACCTTTATGCCAGGTTTGTCCTTCATAAATATAATCAGTTCCCATTAGTATAATTACTGATTAAGGCTCATTATGTAATCAGAGAGGTGGGACTGCGAAGTAGGTCTATTGCTGCACAGTGCAAATAAACCAGTACAGGGAGAAATGGGATATATTGTAGGTAAAAGACCCCTTGTCGGTGAAAAACAAGATGCTGCTACCTTGACCCCAATGTCTAGGTCGTGAAGAATAAAGCGTAACCCAGCTCAGAATTTACCTCTTTATTATTTTAAATGTGACCGCATGGACATCCACCCTCATCACGCGGTTTTGTGATTCATTTTTGTTCCAAAAATTAAAATGAACACAAAACAAACTCATGGCCCTCATTAAGTACAGGACAGTTGAAATTTGCTATTGGCTTTTTGAAGGGAATTAATTTTTTTTCCCAAAAACTCATTTGAACCTTTAGCCTTTAAACATTGGGATCAAATGGATTTGTGCAGAGGATCTAATTATAATATATATATATATATATATATAATATATATATATATTATTCTAAGAACAGTGGTATAATCAGGGTCAGGGGTAGTTAGGAGGCTCTTACCCAAAGTACTTTAGCATTTAGCTCATTTGAGGTAAAATAGTCTTTGACTTTTCTGATGCTCTCTTTTTTGTGTCAGTAGATCTGATTAATGCATAATAATGATGCCATTTTTTGTGTCGTAGACGCATTATCTCGAGTGGCAGTCTGGTGGGTTTTCAGCATGTAAACTTCTGTGTTCTAAGGTATTAGGCAATTTTAATATAGATGAACCTCTCAATGCTGGTGACATTTTAGGATGTTATAGTATGTGAGGTAAGGTCACGCATCCTTTGTTATATGCATGGTTTGCGTGTGTTACAATGTGTCGGCACACAAGTGTAATTTGTAAAACTTCTACATTGTGACATTTTAGGAAATCGCCTAAATTGGAGCTCTAATAATGTAACAGCATTGAATATTTGGATAGCTCTGTTGCACACGCAATGCATTTATATGATAATTCAACCTTTATTCCATTTCCCTTTAGAATTAAGGCAAAAGGATCATTTATATACATTTTGCGAAATGGTTCAAGACTCTTAAGCCTATTGTATGGAAAATAGTGTTTTAGAATAGGGTCACGCTGGATGTTTTGAGTATTTTGAGAACTTTATTGTTCATATATGTATTTTCCAGCTCCTACTTGACTTGTATGGCTTACAGGATATGTAGGCTGGCAGGCTTCCCATTCTTAATGTGTTAACAAAAGTTAATAGTGTCAGTTTTAACAGTTTCAGTCTAATTCCCATGACAATCTTACCAGACATCGAATATCATGCCATGTCTTATACTGACATTTTTTTTATTTTACGCTGAAAAAAAAGAAAAGCAGAAAATGTGTTTTTTTCACCTGACAGAATAATTAGCTCCCTTTTTTTCGATTATATCTACCCTGGTTTGTACTGTAAAAAAAAGCTTTTATTTGCCAGGCACCTCTCCTCCTAACGGACGCCTGAAGGTTTTGTGCCAAAATTGCCTGGTATTTGGAATTGTTCATAATTCGCTCCACCCTGACTAAAGCCCAGTTTCCAGCAAAAACAGCCCCAAAGCATTATGCTGCCACCACCATGCTTCACTGTGGGTCTGGTCTTCTTTGGGTGATGTGCAGTGTTGTTTTTGCACCAAACAAACATACCTTTTGGAATTATGGCCAAAAGGTTCAACCTTGGTTTAATCAGACCATAACACATATGACCATAATCAGACCATAACACATTTTCCCACGTGCTTTTGGGGGACTTGATGTTTGTTTTTGCAAACTTCAGCCGGGCTTGGATGTTTTTCTTTAGTTACGTCTCTGTTGTGCCGTATTGTCTCCACTTGATGATGTCTTCACTGTGTTCCATGGTATATTTAATGGTTTGGGAATTCTTTTGTACCCTTCTCCTGACTGATATCTTTCAACAATGAGATCCCTCTGATGCTTTGGAAGCTCTCTCCAGACCACGGCTTTTCCTCTGAGATGCAACTAAGCAAGTGTCAGGTAAATCCTACTAGAAGAGCTGAACTTTATTTGTGATTAATCAGAGTCACTTTAAATGAAGGCAGACGTGTAATGACTTCTATTTAACATGAGTCTGAATGTGATTGGTTAATTCTGAACACAGCCCCAGTTATAAGAGGGTGTGCACACTTATGCAACCAGGTTATTGTGGGTTTTGTTTCTTTTTATTTCACCTCAAAGATTTCAATTTGCAATTGAATTGATCACGTTATTGGTCACATTAAAGGTGACAATTACCGTACTTACCGGCGTATAGCACGCACCGGCGTATAGCACGCACACCCTCGCCGGGACCGGAAGTGAAGGAGAAGCGGCTGCAGATCGTGCAGCTCTAGGATATATCGGCGTATAACACGCAGGTACGATTTCGGCTTTTTTTCGTTTTTAAAAAAGTGCGTGTTATACGCCGATAAATACGGTATATCACTATGTAACATATTTGTATGGTGAATATAAGTTAGTTGGTTATAAACCAATGTGTTTCGATAGATTTGTGCAATATGCAGTGTTAGCTTTGGCTGCCAGTAGACCTTATTAAGGTTTGGGAGAGGACACAAAAACTGGCTTTTTATAACACATGGTAAGTGGGTACCAGAGGTGGAACTTAAGGTGTTAATCTCTGCTTCTTTGAATGCGTGATGGAAAGGATATACATTCAGGACATGGCAATGATTAGCTATACCCACCGGCGCAGTACCTTCTAACCAAATATCTTTAAAATAATTAGAATGATTTGAAAATGAATAGGTCAGATTATACGTAGATTTAATATATTATTTTAACACTAAAGCTGTGTTTAGTAATCAGTATTCTAAAATGTTTCTGACTGATTTCTAGTAATAGCCATTCACTTATAAATGGTTTACATAATAAAATAAAAATGATTAAAATACCTGCTCTTTGTGGCAAGAGTAACTACTGCATATTATTCAAGCTACAGAAATAATTGTCATTTTCTAATAAGTATCTATTAATCTAATGCACTGATTTCTGCCACCAAATCACTAGCAATAACATGTAGAACATCAATGAATAAGTGCCTATTTATCCTAACACACAATTAATGTATAGTGAACATACTGTTACTACTCTCACAGAAAATCTTTAAGAATAATAGAAGACTTTTTTGTCATGGTTGAAATTAATACATAACAGTGTTGAGAAGACTTTTTTTTAAGTGAATCATTAACCATAAAGAAGGATGTTGGCAGTAAAATACACCAATAAAATGAGTCCCTGTCTAACAACATGAATAAGTATTTGATGAGGAAAGTCTGGATAAAATGTAAATATGTCTCCTAAAAAGAATTATTCGTCACATAACATCTTACATTATCTATTTGTAAAAATAAATATGTAGTGATAGATACACAGATTATTCAATAGACCAACAAGTGTATTAGCATTTTGCACCATTATCTTGAGGGTTGCTATATACAGTCATGTGAAATGGTTTTACATATCAGGACACAATAACAATCATCTGTTCCTTAGCAGGTCTAAAAATTAGTGCCCAGTGTGATCACATAAGACCCACATATCTAAAACCAGACCTGCTCACACATAACAGCCTGCAGTGAAATGTCAACTCACTGGGTAGATATGTAGTCTTTTCTTGACCTTTTATTTTCATATTGTGTGCTCATCTCGAGTGATATGCATTATATACATCTATCTTTTCTTTGTATTGTTGGTTTGCAGAAAGATATAGTTAATGTAAATTGGCTACTCTTGAATACTTTGTTGTACAAATGTTTGTAATTATATAAAGAAACCTAAAACAGTTTGGTAATTTTTTCCAAATCCTACATTCTAAAGGGACCTTCGCAGGTCCAAATGGAGGTCTGTCCAGACTCCTGCCCACAACGTTCACCAAGCCAATGATGGAGGTGACTGGAGATAATATATCATGTTCATGAAGATGTATTTGTCCGATCACATTTCCTGCATGGCATGTAGCTGGGTGGTCAGAAAAAGGCAAATGTATATAGGGGGTCCGCAGAATTTGCAAGGGGTACACAACTTAAATTTGAAGGGACCACGTAGCTAATATATGTATTAAAGAGCATATGATGGCTGGAGTGTCCCTTTAAGGAACTGCACATAAATATCTTTCTGATATTTCCATACTGAGTTATTCCTAAAATGTATAATGGAAGGGAACATAATACATTTTTAAGAGATTTAATACATACAGCTTAGAACATGCTATATAATGCAACTCTTCATATTTCAGTCATTATATATATAACTGTTTCTGGAAGTTGGATGAAACTTGGTATTTCAGGGCTGAAAATTCTCAATAGATCATAATCCAGCCAGTTTAATTTCTAAAGAAGGATCACTGATGGCTATATTTATTTCTTATACCTCAAAGTTTGTCTAATGTTACTGTTCCTAAGCCTCTTGGTTGCCATAGAAACTGACACAGCTTCCAGTTGTGCGTCTTCCGAGAATTAAATGCATTTTGAATTTCATAACACTTGCTGTCTGTTAGACTGAGCCTTAGGGAAATGTGAGCATTTATGATAAATGTCATTTCCTAGCAAATTTTCTACTGTTTTCTATAGCTGTAATTAAACATTTAATATTTTTTTTTATCTATACATCATCAAATTATAACTGCTACTTTAGTGTTTGTGGAAGAAAGGGCTTCCAAACATGGTGGAATGCTATTACATTACATTATATTTATTTATAAAGCGCCGGCAGGTTCCGCAGCGCTGTTACAGTGAGTGGAACAATTTCTAAACACATACAATAACTCATACAATAACAAACTGGTGCAAAGGAGAAGAGGGCCCTGCTCTTGCGAGGTTACAATCTAGTCGGTGGTTGAGGGGGAAATGAGACAATAGGAGAGGACTGCTTCGATGGGGATGAGTTGATCTGCTTCTGAGCCAATGAAGTTATTGGCATAGTGGAGCAGCGGATAAGGAACGGCAGCAGAGAAAAATTAATCTAGCTGCAGTGTTGAGGATGGATTGAAGCGGTGAAAGGCGGGAGAGGGGGAGACTGGAAAGTAGGGAGTTGCAAAAATCCAGGCGGGATATCACAAGGGAGTGGATTAGTAACTTGGTGGGTTTTTGTGTGAGGAAAGGGCTATCTGGGTAATAGCTATCTAAAAGCACAGAAATGTAAACAATGACCCTGGGTGATGAAATAATACAGGTTCAGTTCAATTACAAGCACAACAAATAAAATAACATAGAGTTGCACACTGTTAGATAAAACACAGTTCGCCATCACTAGACTATACATACAGAATGTTACATATAAATAGGGTGGTACCTTCTGTCCTCTATAAGTGACCTACTGCAAATCAAGCAATAACGCAAGTTATTTTGCACTTGATACCCCAGAACATCACTCCCACATATTTTGCTTGTAGAGAGATGCCTGTACATCTCCTGTCATAATATCATGAGAAATAACATTTTACCCCAACGTTTATCCCAAGCTGCTCTATATAGTATTGGGGATTCTTGGCCAGTGTATTTTTGTAGTAATTCAATCATATACGGTAGTTTCTGCTTTCCACCAAGATGATTGCTTTCCATTTTTTTAAATTTTTTAATGTAGTGATGTTTTCTTTTATAAAACTAGCTTTTGCATAATATAATATCTATAGAAGGCTTGCAGGTGGGGCTGATTTGTGTATGTGTGGATGGATTCTTGCTTCTCTGGTTTGCCTCTTAGATTCTCCTCAACATGCCCTCTGTATTTATGAGGTGATGGAATGGAGACCTTCCCACCCCTGGACCCCACAGGAACGAAGAAACAGCTTATTTCCCCATTACTAACAGGACCCAGAAATGTGCTTAGAAACTCACGGTTCCACTGGTATAAAACACCAGACTTACATTGCTTCTTCCCATGCCATCACCTCATTACTGGAGGTGCAAAAGGCATATGGGTTTACACATTCACATATGGTGGTACTGGTGAAAGAATTACTTGAATTCCAGGACCTTTCCATAGCCTGATACTTACCTATTGCTCCATACAACTTCTCCAATCACTACTTATAAGAAGGGTTTACTAATTAATCTACTAAATGCAGCTAAAAGTTTAATTCCTTATGGAGGTACTGACATTTTGTAGTAAAGCTCAATTTGAACTTGGCCCTTCTTGTTCACCTCTCATTTGTTTTTTTATCAAGATTGAGAAAAGGTTCTATAAAAAAAATATTATTTTTGGCATTTAAAACAATATTTTTGGCATATCTACAGCTGGGATGATGTTCTAGATACACTTCACAATCTCTACACATTGTAATCACCCTCTTGATGACATAGTATAAACGTATCACTACCATAAATATTACTAATTGATAAAGCTGAGTATACGCGGTAATATAAATAGTGGAACAGTGAAGATACCGATGCTTTGATGCCTATATTTATATTTAATGCATAATGCACTTTACTTAGTTTTATGGTAACTATAGAATGTTACTCTGTACTCTGCCCTTAAACAAATCACAAAACATGGCTATGATATATGTCCTTTTATTTATATTAAGTGAAGGCTCATCTAATGCATGCATCACATGAAACATTAAATAAATCCATAATAAATTGTTTAACTCTTTATTAATAAAACATTTTACTAAAGAAATAGTTTCACATACTGAAAATGGCCACATATTGCTTTCAACTTCAGGGTTACGTTATAAAGTACGTTTTTAATGAGGCTACAAATGTTGCCAAGGAAACACAACTATCGAAATTTAGACCGATAAGCATAACCTTGGTCTTTTGTTGTCATGGAAACAGAGCAAGCAAGGACCAAAATCTAACTTCACACTGTGTTCCCTTAGTTTAGATATTCTTAAACATGTTATTATAGAGGCTAAGAACCGGAGTCTTTAGAATCTGTTATTTGCACCAAAATTAAGGATTAATTTGTGTTCAGATTTTAATGCAAAGAGGTGTTATCACTGTAACAACCAATGGAATTGTCCAAAGTATAGCTGTCTCCTGCAGGATGATCAAACCTTACTGATAAATAACTAGTTTTCTAGCGAGCAAACAGAGCAGATACAGCTGTCATATGCAGTTGTCAAACTTCTTGTAACACGCAGACTATGTCATCATATAATGTTTATGAAATAGAAATGAGCGTTTTATTATTTCTACAAAACCAATCTCTGGCCACTGTCTTGGTGCTTTTAAAATGCTTTAGTCACTTGTCAGAATTCCCAGACAGTTACTATAGCAACCCCAGCCATACACAGTAATTACTATAGAAACTGCCGTGCAGAATTAACAGTATGCGCCAGAGAAATGTAACAGCTTAAATAAGCCTATCCCTTATTTATATATATCCTACATTTTGGTATTCTCAATGTCCTTATATAATTCTGTCTATGTACTAAACTAACCCAAAAATAAGTAGCAGAAACCTTCTATAAGTATGTGCTAATATTAATGGACTAACCTGGACTTATGGGTTTGGGAAGAGCAGACATCTTCATTTCTTGTCACGGAATATGATTATTCCTGCCATTGGATGGAAGGTGATAAATTGAGTTCTTGGAAAATAAAAACTACTATAATTTTTGCACCTGCAGAGACCTGTTGGCTCATCTATAATAAGATTTGTTGAGACAAATTAAATCTTGGGATTGTTCCAGTAATGATAACGTGTAATACAATTGCAATGCTATTTTAAGCCATTTTAATGTTTATACAGGAAAAGGAGAGTGCATCCTCTAAATTAAATATGGAACCTACATATAACATTGAAGAAATACATGGAAATAAAATAATTTCAAGCACCCCTGAACCTGCATTCTGGTAAGATTTGCTTAGTATTGAATAAAGCCGAATTACTGAGGTGACCGTTGTGCTTATTATTTTTATAAAGAAACACTTCCGTTGGGTAGGGGATTGAAAAAGAATAGTTTTTGAAGAGTTAAAAATTTGTCATTCTTGACCGCCATTGTTTTTCTGCAAATCAAACTGGCTTTGGGACTTGTTATTGACAAAGACATAATAAATACATCTAGACAGCTGTGACATTAACGTAATTGCTCTGTGTGTCATTCGCTGTACATAAGCTAGTATAACTAATTTGATTTACAAAATAGTCTAGATTTTTAAAGAATTGGGTCATTTGCAGCCTGGGAAAAGCGTATGCTGCGTTTTGCATCCCTAAAGTTTGAAAGTGTGTATCTTCTTGACAGATTGTACTTTTCCTTTGTATAAAAAATAGACAGAAACAGAGGGAGTCTGACTAAGATGAAAGCTTAATCAATCTAAATTCCATTTTTGTGTTACTGTAATTACACTGATTGAACAAGATCATTTTTGAAATATATATTTTTTTTAGAAGTGATACACTTGCATACAAATATCCAAACTATTTCTTTCGAAGGGAACCCTGTAGACAAAACTGGAGCTTGTAGGGACACTAAGTGAGGCAGTATATATGAACAGTGAGCTATGACATTGTCATACATGTTAAAACTGCTTCATGCATTGGTATTAGCATACCTGGAAACCCACAGTGTTTGACCCTGAATCTTCTGGTGAAGCGTTGCTTCCCTGGGTCTCCAGGTCACTCTCCTTTTTCTTTGGGCATAGAGCTGTGTTTGGACATGTCTATTCCCTACTCAATTTCCTGCCTACTA
Source organism: Spea multiplicata (assembly GCA_009364415.1). Classification (NCBI taxonomy): domain Eukaryota; kingdom Metazoa; phylum Chordata; class Amphibia; order Anura; family Pelobatidae; genus Spea; species Spea multiplicata. Next base: position 34,767 of record VKOC01003170.1, read on the forward strand.
CCTGCACACTTAAGCCTATCAGGGGCTAGCTTTGTCCCAATGTGTGACTGCTAACCCTGTCGGCACAGAGGAGATAGTAACATACAATGCAAAGTTAAGCTATGCAAAGACTCAATAACACCGGATGAGAGCTAGTCTACTCTATCCTTTAATGAAAAACTCTACTTTTAATCTATACCCACTCATCTATCCGTTCATCCACCAACTCAACAATCTACCCTATTACCCATTTTATGATGGTTTGCATGGTGCTGCTCTGTCTATGCAACACATTAGAATCATAGAAACATATTGTGAGAGCAGAAAAGAACCAAATGACCCATCTGATGTGACCTTATATAAAGAATATTTACTTTGTTATTCATTAGGATAGCTTTATGCACACCCCAAACCTTCCTGAGTTCCTTTATAGTGTTTACATCTGGAAGGTTATACTGTATATTTACTACACTTTCTGTAAAACAGATTTTTCTTACCTTAGACCTCAGCCTTCTATCTTCTAACTTCAAATCATGCCCTCTATTTGTGTATACCTCTTTTTATTAAACATACTATTTGAAGTTTGATGTTTCGGTGATATCTTCTCTATTCTAATGTGTACATATTAAAGTTTATGAATCTTTCCTGTAATGTTTTGTTAGAAAGGCCATCTACCATTTTAGTGGCCATGGTCTCGTGAAGTGGATGCAGTCAAAATGTGGTCTAACCAGTGACAGAGCCATATGTATCTTCAGTGCTGCCCTGGGTTAGGACCAGCACGACCCAGTCCGCCTTAGTATTAATGGCCGATTGGGGAGATCAGTGATCTCCCTTTTAACAGGTCTTTTGAGATGGAACTTCAAATAGGGTGATCAGCTTGTTGTTATGTGGAAAACAGGCTGCCTAACAGGCCTACCACTTTATTCAGTCTAGGCCAGAATACACCATTGATCAATGATCAGTAAAGCAACACCACTCCGTCATTTTTTATTGTCAGAAGCTATGGCTAGTCTTCCTACACAACCTACTGGTTTGATTTGCTTCTCTACCAGGATGAGCAAAGAGACTGAAAGGCAAATTCTATTCCTAAGGTAACAACAACAGTGACATATGTCTACTCTTGCATTACATGACCAGGATATAATTACTAATAAGAAATACATTGTCCTTGAGATGTAAAGTTCTGTAGCAAACATTTAACTCTGGTTTGCTGGAGCTTCAATGAATGTGCTACATTGATAGCACCTTGAAGAACTACTTTACAAGTAAATGAAAACACATATGGGCTCCATAACTGGTTTAAAGAGTTATTTGTTATGGTTTTACTATCCCTTTAACATTTTCGATTCTAGATGCTAGTGGAAACTGTAGTGATGTAAATCATGCTTGCTGTTCACACTGTATCCAAAAGTCATCAACCTTCCATGATTCAAATGGGTAATTTATTGATCTCAGTAGTAGAGACCAGATGAATGAATGTTATATCCGGGTAACATTCTGGTGAGCTGTTCTCCTTTTTAATGCCTTAACCATTCTGTGTGTAAAATTGGAAAAAGGAAAATCTACAAAATATAAAATGCATGATTGCTTTTTAGTGTTTTCCAGAGTAATCAAATGAGATGTTTATATTTTAAATGTTGAATCCAGCAAAATGAATGTAATGTAACTCACACTTCTATTTTTATAATAGGCACACTGATTACATTGCTGAAAATACACTGTGCTTCTGTACCTTGTAATTTGCATTTCATTGGCACAAGCTATGGCTACTTGGCTAGTCTTTTCCGGTATTGATGTATATGTAGGTTCCTAAATATGTTGACTAAATATGTTGACACCAGAAAATTGAAAGATATTGCATAAAAATATATTAAGTCCCCCAAGAGCACAATATACTACTAAGCACTAATGGGCTAATAAGTAACTAGCATCTTAGCTAATAAAAATAGAACATAATGAATATGTAAATACAACTTTTTCATTGATACACCCGGCATGTTTAAAGGAAACAGTATAGTGTCTAGAACAGTTCTTTGTGATGTTGCCTTGATAACAATAACAGATATAGCTGTATCAGATCAAAATAAATAGAGTTGATACTTTTTATTGAGCGAACATAGAAAAAAAGATTTAAAGTTGGAACAAAAGTTACACTGTGCTTCAGGCTATGGCTAATCTGAAGAAGATACCTCCAAGGTTCCAAAAGCTTATGTAACTTTAAATCTTTTTTCTATTTTGGTTGAGTAAAAGGTATTTACTTTGTTTAAAGACTTCAATACTGCCTTGAAACTAAACAATAACAACGCATTCTGTATTACAAAATACAGATGAGGCATTCTACAAACAAAATTCATACGAGGAACCATGTGTTTGGCACTAGCATGTTTTAATTTGGCTATTTATTATGTGACAACTGGAGATACACAAGATTTTTATAACATGATGCAGACAAATATAGAATGACTCAGGCCATATTAGTAATATACCTTGTGCAAAAACTCAAGACTAATCCAATTCACAAGTTTGTACACTACCAGCATTCTAAGCATCTGTTCTTCAAGATGCTTTTATATATAAATTTGTCTTTTTTATGGGAAGTCACATTTTCTCTTTCAAATAGAAATTAACTATTTAGATCAATTTCTCATCCAGTGTAAAACAATAGCATTTATTTGTAATATAATCAGTGGCATATTCTGACCAACACTAGGGCAGATCTAATCACTCTACTGGGCAATCGGTCTTCTTGTAGTGCCACTGCTCTATGGGCTACTTAAAAGGTCCATTGCTGAACCACATAGAGGGGGTGACTTGTGACGCTGCCTGGGTTGGTGCTAGGGCAGACCTAACAATTAATATGGAACTGAATCTAATGATAATTTATACATTGTCTAAATGTATATTCTATTTTCTATATATATATTTTACCTAGTAAACTCAAAATCCATGGGTTACAGTGTGTATATATATATATTATATATATATTATATATATATATATATAAAATAATACTACATTTAAAAAGTAACTTTAACAGACAAAAAGTGGCCCAATTACCATTACACCCTATGTAGTATTTATAAATAAACAGCAAACAGAATTATAAATAAAACAACAATGGAGGCATTGCTAAATACTAACTACATCCACCAGGCAAGCCAGAAGACTTGGGTTTTTTTACAGAAATCCTGTAGGGCAAGAGATACTGGGGATGTATATGTAAATCAGGTGAATATTGATCACTTCTTTTGCCTCTAAGTCCACTTTATCCATGGAACCCTAATGTCTGCTGTGCTAGACAACTTTTAAAAGCCCAGGACAGAGGTGCCAAAGCCAGACCACCACTCAAGGACAGCTGCTTTATCCTTAATGGTACTTACCAGCGTGAGGTTGGTTACTTGCTTACTGTTTGAGAGCTGGTATGTGGGTCATACATATACAAACACACATGTATATACACCGACCAGCCATAACATTATGATCACCTGCCTAGTATTGTATAGGTCCCCAACTTGCCGCCAAAACAGCCCTGACACATCGAGGCATGGACTCTTAAGGTCTGCTGTGGTATCTGGCACCAAGATGTTAGCAGCAGATCTTTTAAGTCCTGTAAGTTGTGAGGTGAGGCCTCCATGGATGTATCTGGGTGCTATGTGTTCTCCAGGTAAGCGACGCACATGCACCCTGACGTCAATGTGATGTAAAAGAAAACCTGATTCATCAGACCAGGCAACCTTCTTCTATTGCTCCGTGGTCCTGTTGCTTTTGGCAATGGACAGGGGTCAGCATGAGGACCCTGACTGGTCTGCAGCTACACAGCCCCATATGTAACAAACTGCAATGCACTGTGTGTTGTGACACCTTTCTATCAGAACCAGCATTAACTTTTTCAGTAATTTGAGCTACAGTAGCTCGTCTGATAGATTTGACCACGCTGCCAGCCTTCATCCCCCACGTGCATCAATGAGCCTTTGCCACCCATGATCCTGTCGTCAGTTCACCGCTTTTCTTTCCTTGGACCACTTTTGGTACTGACCACTGCAGATTGGAAACACCCCATAAAAGCTGCAGTTTTGGAGATTCTCTGACCCAGTCATCTATTTTTTAGCACTTTACATGCACTAATTCTTTTTTAGCTGGAAACGGTTTAATGAAATATCTTCATAGGTTTACAGAGTCCCTTTATCACGCTCATCGCTCATGTGTCCTGTGTTCCAATGGCATGTTGTGTTAGCTAAATCTAAGTTTAAAAGGCTAATTGATCATTACAAAACCCTTTTTCAATTAGCCCAACTAGAATTTCCTTAAGTTCCATGAAAACACCTATGACCCCAAACTTTTGAATATATATATTGGCATGACAATTGTTAAAACAAATACTCACTAATTCATCTAATTAAATGAATATGTTTCATAGCCTACAGGCAATTATTTCAATATTAAGTTATATCTCCTGATGTTTTTTTATTTCATGTAGAATAAAATAAATAACAGCTCAAATAATATTTAATACTTTGCAATACACATTATTAAATGGCATAGTTTTACATCTTAGTATTTTCTGCCAAATGCACTTCTGTTTTTAACAAATATGCTATATGTTATGCTTGCCCCTATAGACCCATAGTCTGGGGCAAGCTGGCCCAACATTTCACATGAGGACGGGCTCGTCGGGAAGGTAGGTGCTCAGAAGGGTCACGTAACTCCACGTTAAGTGACCTTGTACCAGAGACATGACTTCTGCAGGTGGGGCAAGCTGATGGGGAGCATTTGGCTTATGTCTCCTAAACAAATACTATGATATAAGCTATGAAGAATAATAAGAAATGAACACAATTTCCAAATGAATAGGTAACACTACATTATATCATAAACCTTTATGGGTAATACATTACAGTATGTTGTACAACACAATAGTACAGTCTTCAAATAAAATGCTTGTATTTGGCCAATTTTATTGGTTTTTGTATTAGTATTTTTCACCCAAGATATTTAGAAGAAAATAACACCCCTTTTACATGCTTCCCATATCATAGCCATTACTGAATTTATGATTATAAAGAGTCTTGTGTACTCAGAAGTATGCTTCTGGTGCCAACAAACACTTGGCAGCAACATCCGACTATTTGGCACACAACACTTATGTTCTGCTGTACTTCAAATAAACCTGCTAAACAAGATCATTAATAATGTCCAAGTTAAAATTTATATATACATCGCGGAAAAGCCATGGACCCAGCACTGTTGTTTCCTACTCAGAAATCCTGCCATCAGTGTACAATGCTGATAATGATGATTATTAAAAAAAACAGTTTGAAAATATTTTGCTGTTTTCTTTTTTTAAAACAGTTCCACTTTTTGCATAGTGTAATGTTTTCAATTTGATTTTTATGTCTTTCATAATTTTATGCAATGGTTGGAAAAAATATGACCAAAGTATACAGACACCTCATGGACCTCAGAGAGCATAGTGTGAAGGGTTAGGTTCGATAATCAGTGACACTACACACACTTTTTTAAACAGGCGGGAGCCACATGCTAATTTATGGCCCAGATAACCTAATGTTGCTTTGGCGTCTACTATTTCCATGTCTCTGGGGAAAACACTAAATGTGTCATACTTCCTTGTTGAAGATATCCAAGTCTATTTAACCAGCTTACATGCAATCAGTATATGGCTTAGCGCAGTGCTGAGTTTCAGAACACAGTCAAAGCAAATGCATTTATAGAATATTCAACAATTAACAAACCATACTTTAGGTTTTTACTTTCGTGCCTAGAAAACAAGTCCTCTTTTGTATAATTACTTCTAGTGAGCGATTCCTCCTAAATTGTAAACTTGTTCATCCAAATAATGTGATGTAAGGATTGCCATGTCCTGTCTGCCCATAGTGCAGCTCCTTAAAATTGTAAATCTCTGATGGTGCTTTATAAACCAATAAAGAATAATACTAACATAACTATCTCGACCCCCTTAAACTTTTACCACTTGTGTAATTATATCCTTGCTCTTTAAACTGTAAATGGGAACCTCTCTAAATCATTTTTGAACCTAATTCACAGTACTTGTCCATTGCAGATTTCGCTGGAATATGGTAATTTACAAATAAAGTACTACTAATAATGAAATGTTTATAAAAATATCATGCAGTATTTTTATTAGAATTGTTATCACAAGAGCAATATCCGAAGTCTCTTGTAAAGCAAGATATCAGCTTTATTAGCTTTACTTTTATATTTACATTTTCTGGATTTCTTGGAAGATTGCAATTGTGTTTAATAACGGTACTCTAGATAGAAACATAGAATTTGAATGGAGTTGAGAACCATTCAGCCCATCTAAGTTGCCTGTTTTTCCTGCTATAAATATGCAACCTTTAACCAGTCCTTGGTCTCAGACTTAGGTTGGCCCTATGCCTATGCCATGCATGTTTAAATTGCCTCATTTTGTTAACCTTTACTACCTCTGCTGGGAGTCTGTTCTACTTATGTACCACCCTACCAGTAAAGCTATATAACATTTAAAAAGAGTCATAGAAGCATTCTTATCTTTCAAGAAGAGATTCCATGAAAAGTAGTTTGCTTTAATTATTTGTTGGGTTTTTTTTGTACTCTCAGTAGATAACGGAGAATCACTTCCGTAGCTAATTCTAGAAATTTGCATTATATTAATGGAAAATGAATCTTCAGACCGCTAATTGCTCTCAGAGCATTGGCACCAAAAAAATTAAAATTGCACTAAAAAGTGGCTGCAGGAAGGCATTATAACTGCACAACCAGTAATCACATATTTTGTCCTCTCTACATTTTCCACATGGAAATTTAATTAAAAAGCAAAGTTGTACTAGGACTATGAGTGCAATATCAATCAACAGCAGCAAAATGAATACTGTTGACATGAAATGAACACATTAATAGACCTTAATTCTTCCTCTATAACTTGCAAAGTTGTTGTTTAGTAGAAATAGCTGAGGGGGGATGCCACGCATTCTCAATGTTAAAAGAAGACCGTGCTGACGGAGTAGCTATATCTAAAAACAGGACCTACAAGGTCAGTGAGACCGCTGCCAACTGGGCTTGGACTGTCACAATACTTGTTTTAAAGTAAGTTAAAATAAGCGGGTATAAAAATGCTACCAACTTGGACTAGTAGCAGTTTAAAGAAACAGCCATACTGTTAGTTAATAAAATATTAAAACCCAATACCATCCTCCATGGATATTTTGGAAAGGGGGAAAAATAGACCTGTCCAAGGGGCAGAGCATAGGCAGAATAGGGTAACAGAGAACTTCTGGGAGGAATGCTCATGCCTTACAGTAATGTGGATTACTATTGAGGAAAACCTGTTTTTATCTCATGTTGTTCTAATAGACTTATCTGCAGACCCAGAGGCTGCCATTTTTGTCAATCATGTGATATTTTAGGTGACTTTCTGTACTCAGACACCACAATGAGCTGATTTTTTATGGCAATAATAATGGTGGGAGTTCTGATCAGGTAGCGGGGAGACTGGGGGTGCATGCAAACATAGTTGTCTTATCTTAGTCCTAAAAAAATGGCATGATGGCCTTTTTAAAACAAGTAGATAGATGACTACAGAACAATACCTGACTCATGGCAGTGCATATATCACATAGACATTTAGAGCAACGGTGTTAGCATCTGCCACATCTTCTTATCCTGTGCATTTACAACCCTCTTTCTAGAATATTGCATGAAATTATCCTTTAACACTCTTCCATTTATCTTCACCTCATAAAAGTCTGGTTCCCTCACCGGCATTATTAAAGATTCCTATCATATCTAATTTCTCCTTTCAGTGTTCCAACATATACATATTAAGGATAAGCAACAACTGTAAACATACAGAATTACTCAGTAATCTAGGCATAGAAACTCTGCTGATGAAATATTGTGTTGCTTATTGATTTGTTGTTAGAGCACCAGACCTGTGATTAATGTAACTATCCAAAGCCCTGGCACTCAGAGGACTAAGAAGAGGAAATTGTTGGAGCTAGAAATTAGCACCAATAACAATAACCCTTACTTTTAAATGGCACGCTTATGTACTGTATGTGACAATGTGCTCTGGAGCCCCACCTATAGTTACACATAACCTTTTCGTACTTTTTGCAACTCTTTGTTAATTTGGAGTAACATACCAAAGCTGAACACCCCCATAATATCCTCATGAGTGCTCTTCATCCCAACCACTGGTGCACCAGTGGTTTAGCCTTTAGGTTCTATTTGCCCACCCCAGTTCATGAGCAGAGAGAAGGTAGCTACTGCCAATAATGCAGAGGTTAACCCGTCAATAAAACATAGTGTTTATGGGATACAGATTATCTGGAAATGTTGTCTGTTGGTAACTAACCTGTTGATTGACTATATGACAATGGGCCATCTGCACTTTACATGTAGCTTACTGAACATTAATTTTATTTTTGGAGATGCTGCATCTACAGAAATCTTTAATGCTGCATCTGCACAAATCTTTAATCCTGTCTGGTTGTTTTATCTGGCTAAAGTTCTAGCTTCTATCTCTGCATAGGCAGGCATCCTGTGTATTCTATTACATGCAGAAGAACTTTACTTAATGTGGTGTGTGCAAATGAATAAGATTTGTTATAAGGAGTCCTATCTAACGAATGTAACTAATTGGAGGAGAAATATATTGCATAAAGTTAAAAATTTTGTCTGGAATATGTATTTCTGAAGCTGGAAAACCATACGCCTTTGGGTATAGCGATGCTGTAGGAAGAATAAGGAAATGGCGTATGGATGATAGTTGGGGAAGTTAGAATGACTGTCCTTTCCTACCTAGATCTTTTCTCACAGAGGCTTACTGGTTTCAGTAGAGGCAACAAGGGAGGGTAGAGACAGAAATCTCTTAATTAAGTCCAGTAACTGCAGTAAACACCTGAGGCTGAGTACATGTTTGAGTTTGGGATGGAGGCACTGATGGATTCATGGGGAGACTCCTTTCTTGCCTGTTCAGTCCCCTCTTATGTCTAAGTCACCCTGTGCTCATTGGGGGACTCGGGGCCCTTACCAGACTCCCATGGCCTAGCCTGTGGGGCTCTATATGGCCAGAAACACTCCATGCGCCTGACTGGGACCTAGCTGCAAATTCATGGAATAGTATGATGGCTAGGAACCATGGCAATGCCTGCAAAACTGGCAACTGAGTCTGAGAACCCAACTCTGGCCCAGCTACTTTATGGACTATTCCCGAGGACATTCCCAGCACAGCCGCTCAGGGTCCAGACAACGGATCAAGTTGCTTTTTGGAACATAAAATCCTTGGACCCTCTCTGGATCACCCCGAAATAATGACTCTTTACCAGGTGGGTGTTGCTGGCTATGGAACTGTATAGAGGCACTGGGTTGTGGGGTAGTTGATGGGACTATATTTACTATCTTATTGTGTTTGTGTATAAATACCCGTGCTGTTCTAAAAAAACCTAGTTTTGTTTGCACCCTAGATTAAGTCTGCTGATAGAAAATGCCATAAAATTTTCCATGAAATAGGAGAACATTTGCAGTACAGGTACAAATCCTCCTACAGAGCCTAAATGGGAGTCGTCCCCCATCCCTGTGTTGGACCAAAACCAATTTCTGCCTTCTTGTGAAATAAACACAAGACTAAATTCTGCATTTTAAGGTACCATAATTGAGTGATCGACATCTGCAATTTGCATAACTCTAGCACCTGTGATATTCTTAGAATCATGCTAAATAAAATGTCCTGATTATGAATCATTATATAAAAAACAGCAGTTGATTTGAAATGTAATACTGCAAGCTATACCCATAAGCATGATTTTAGTACAGACACAATATCCGATTCTATAAAAGCTCCGATGTATGAAAATGTGCATATTTGGGGGCATTTCAGGAATAGGCATAACCATATTATGTGAAGCAGACATCAAGATGGATGCTTGAAAGAAGATTGCTGTTATAAATAATGTGACAGGAAGACCTGTACCTCGACTAGATACAACCACCAATCGATCCTTCCTTCTCCCCATGGCCAACGGGATCACGAAACTTCAACTTCATCAGACAGACTAGCATTGAAGACAGCAGGAAACATAGCTCTTTGTGAATCTCAATGGCACCGTAGTATACGGAAGCGTAGCAATACAGTGCTTTACCGCCCCGACAAGGGCAGCACAAGGCTTACCCCAATAACAGGACAGGACTCATAATGGGGTAAAACAGGAACTAACTATTGAGGAAACAATCACCACCAGCCTCCAAAAGCCGTTCAATAGGCTGGCAGTGAGTTATAACCAGCATGCATCAGACCATATGTAAAATGTAATATGCAGATCATATGCAAATTAGTTATAACAGAAAACCACACCAAGTTACACAATCCTGCCATCAGAACCAATAATATTGGTCAGGCAGGCAGGAGGAAGGGGGAAACTGGGATCTAGAGAGCTCTGTCGCTGTTGCCACCAGGTACAGGGTAACTTAAACATAAATCCGAGCAAGGGGACCAGATATTGCACTGCAATTAGTGGCCTGCTGGAAGTATGTAATGTAATCCAGGGGTCCACTGTCTATAATGGGAAATACAGCCTTCAGGCCCCACCCCCAAGTCCCAAGTCACGGAGGCTTCCGTGGCAAATAAAAATCTTTCAGTTCTTCCCCAAATAATTTTGATGGCACATGTCACATGACTGTAGGGTTCTTGCACTAAAATAAGGACGTTGATTACATTAAATTAGTGATCTTTTAACTTGCAAATCATGCTTATTTTAGTGAAACACAGAAAGATTTGACCGCTGATAATTATCATCAACCCATCTAGTCTGCTCATTTTTTTCTGCTGTAAAAACTTCATTTGGTCTTCAGTCTTGTCAGATTCAGGATCACCTTATGCCCTAGGCTGTAAGGCTATTTCACGTATCTACCACCCTAACATCTAATTTATATTACATATGATGGAAAACACAAGATAATGTAAAAAGAGCATCATTGTCACAAAGAAAAAGAGCAGTTGCCTATACCTCTGTGGTCCCCACTACCTCTTATCTAGAATTTCACGTCATCAGATTTATTTTCTTTAAGGTGTTGTGCTTTCAAAATCTAAAAGAATCAACATTCAGAGCCATGTCTAGTTCTGAACTAATAATATATGAAAAAGAAAAGTGACCTCGTTTGAGGTTACATTCCTTTTGGAACCATTGACTCATGGAAAGTACAGTTAAGTACCGTCTCTTCAAAGTCATCAGCTGCCGGACAGCACTTGGCCACGGGACCTTACTGTCTTTGGAATCCCTGCCAGAGAAGGCTTACGCATGCTGTTCTTGGATCATTACAAATTAGCAGTGCAGCCGGTTAATAATCTGTAGGAAATTAAAATTATTAAATACTTATACTGTCCTTAATTGGCTAAACAGGATCCATTTTGTAGAACATTAATAAATATTAATTCGGTAATCCAGTGCTGATTTTACAGCGGAGGGGCTGTTCAATTCCATTGGCAATATAATTAGAAAATTAGATGTATGAGAAAATGATGCATAAACACTGGGGTTTATATCTTAAAGGGATATTATCCTTTATATACATTTGTGTAACACACTTTAATGTCATATCTTGGCTCAGTTACTGATAAGTTCATAATGAATGGTGAGATGATTTTGTTTTCATCTTGTAGGACATGACACACAATTTTTAGTTAATAAGTTGGTTCCTGCATATATTTAAGCATTCAATTGTTTATACTGAACTGGATCACGCACCTTCACACTTTATCATGTAAGTGATCCCTCTAAATAAATCAAGTACTCATCATGTCAGTAGCAGACACTATCACTTAAGCTCACATATCTTCCAATCATTCTTAAAGAAGTAGAGAGTTAGGCATTCATCCTGTGTTTATATCATGAGCCACAGCCTTATTTCATTACCAGCAGGGATCTCTTAAGGCTATATTTAGTTTACAAGTGTTAGATTCAGCAGAATGTGATGGTAAAACAGCCATCACATCTAAAAAAAAAGGAAAAAACTACTTAGGAAAGTCCAGACAATTTGTCAGCTACCCAGAGGTATAAAATCACATGAATAAATGACAGGTCTATATAATTTCCTTGGCATTTGGGGACCTTGGACATTTAATTTATTAAGAGCGTTAGTAACCTTCAACATATGATGAACCTTCTTTTATCTTTCAGTGGTTTAAAGATGTTGTCCTTGAAGGATTCTTTCATTAGGTTACTTGACTATAACTGTGTTTGTTTCCTAAAAAATGCAGCATATTTCATTCCAGTTGTATCCTTCAGCTGTCAAATACATTATTACTAGCACAAAAGAATGATACATCGTCAATGTTACAGATAACAAATACCCAAACTGCCTTTTCTTCATAATTAATTATTTTCTTCATGTTGTGATGGCTAACAAAACATTCTATCTAAGGATTTTGGATGGAAATCATAGCCTATATATTGCTAAAATACTGGCTTGCACCTAATGAAAACAGTTTGCAATGTCCTTTATCTCTAATTTTTATGTAATAGGGGTTGTACCCTGTGGTTTTTTTGGTTTCTAATCACCATCCTTGACATTTCTGGTATTAATTAGATCATAATTCTCCACAGAAATGAACAGTGAAAAAATAGCTTTGGGTGTATGAAGAATATGCTATAATCACCAAGTGCTACAACCAGAAGAAAGGTTGAACTTGGCTTCTCTACTGCCTACTGGTACATAACCATAGGTTTGGTGGGCCCATGTGCCCCTTTCTTCCCTAGCACAAAGTTGAGCTAAGCATCTAACCCCCAGTCAGACCAGTTTGGACATTCCTGATCTACTGTATGTGACATTCTCTTACTGATTGTTTTTAGCTGGCAACATTTTTGTCATGCTTCTCTTTTTGTAACTCCTAAATCTTACCTCTTCAGTATATCCAGTAGTATATTTCACACTCTTTCCTACAGCCTTCTTAAAGCCTGCAACACATTCCCCCATCTTCCCACAATTCTGTTTAAAAGTTTAAAGTTAAAAGGGGAGGAAATGTGGCTGTAGGAGGCCAGAGGGGGGGTCAGGACAAAGGAATGTGCAAATATGTAAATAATAGGTTATACGAAACGATGTCCCTAAAATACATATTTGGTACATATACATGGCATATACAGGAAAACATGCATAATTATACAAAATATTAATTAAGAAACTTGCTTGGAGATCTGGCATAGTGGTCCAAATAAATTTGAATACTTTTTCTTTCTTGCAAGAGCTTGGCTTTAGATGGCAGTTAGCATGTCTCTAATCCAGTAGGAGGCAAGATAGAGGGTCAGCAGAGGGCAGCAGCATGTCTCTAATCCGTAGAGGGCAGTAGAGGGCAGTAAAGGCATGTCTATAATCCAGTAGAGGGCAGTAGAGGGCAGTAAAACATGTCTCAATCAGTTAGAGGGCAGTAAGCGAGGCGATAAGCATGTCTCTATCCAGTACGATGGCAGTAAGCATGTCTCTAATCAGTAAGAGGGCAGGGCAGTACAGGGCAGTAAGCATGTCTCTAATCCAGTAGAGGGCAGTAAGCATGTCTCTAATCCAGTAGAGGGCACCATCCCTTGGTATCCCTTTGCTGCATACTATGCTCAGTTGGACTAGTCCAATTCTTTCTTCATCTCTCTTTCTGTTGTTTTCGTTCGGGGACATCTCTTCAGATCCTGGTCCACCACATGTTTCTCTCAATGTCCCCACATCAATCTACAGCACTATCTCTCCCTTTCCCTATACCTTTTGTTAATCTATCTTCTATTCCTTCTAGATTGTAAACTTGCGAGCAGGGCCCTCTATACATAATGTATCGGTTTGTCTTGGTCTGCCAGATTTAGCTTTCTCATTGGCCTTGAATATATGGACTGTAAGAAGTCCTGCATAAATTGTTGGTGCTACATAAATAAAAGATAATAATAATAATAACAACCATGCACTGCCACCAAGATGAGATGCTAGGGTTGATCTTTATTATGTTATAGCTAAAGACAACTGCCTGGTTTCTCTGTTCTTAAATCTAACCATTGTACCTCATCTATATCCAGTGCTAGACAGACTCACCACATCTATTTATTACCATGACCAATAATCAAGCATGTGTTTCTGAAACACATTTATAAAGACACAAGGTGTTTACAGTTTTGGTTCTTTTGGAAATAGCATCTTGTGGAATGTAGCAAATCTAATGGGCATTTACCAGGATTCTGATTTGTATTATTTTGTTGAGTGATATGGACTTTTTCTTCCTAGTTGGCCATAATTTGGACTTTTTTGTTGGGTTTGCACTTACAGTTCATTATCGTTACTGATTGGCACCAAGTAAGAAGAGGGCTCAGGCTGCTTTTCTATCATTCTGGGGGAATGGGCATGGGAAAGAGCAGAATTCATTTTGTAATGATCTACAGTGCAGCCTCTGTGTGTCTCGATAAAGAGAAAAAGTAGAAATAAATTCACCATCAATATGAAGCCTTTGGTAAAGAGTTGGGGACGAAAACCGAAAAAAAATGTCATGCAGGGCTTTCTAACCAAATAATAAAGCTCACAGTATCACATATACTGTCCAGGCTAAATTTGTTTCAAATTGACAAATGAAGGTGACAGTAAATGTGTAGGCGCCTGGCTGCTAGTCACGAGCCGGAAATGTCACACACATAGCTGATAGGCCAAACATAATGTCATTTATACTCCCATACTTACAGAATAGGATAAATGCCTATGTCAGCTTGCCACTTATGTCACACTTTTTTCTTTATTATGTAATAATAAGGAAATCTCTGTCAATATCCAAAGAAGAACAAAATAAAAACACCCACTACATAGCAGAATAGTGTGGAACTGCTTGCATGGGTGCTTAAAAGGCCATTATTATTTAGAATGACTAATTCCTCAGAATAAATGATATATTCTACTTTCACTAGCCTCGGGAACATGAAAATGGCCAAGAGGTAAAATGCTTGAACTTTAGTGTGAAACCGGAACTCATGATATTGTCTTAGTGAGGCGTACGCTTGCAAGGCAATTCATTAAAACCCTGTTGGACTAATAATGAAATGGGTAAAACGGAGTATAATAAAGTACTATTGTTAACTCTTTTGAATGCTCACAATGTATGCATTATACATACTTCCTTGATCCTATAGATGGGTAAATGTTTGCAGGCACACCCTACCTTCTCTTTATTTCCAAAAGAGTAACCACAATAGGTAGCAATGTATTTGTTGTTTCAGTGTTTATGGCCTTAAATTATGCATTTCAAAGTATAGTTGCATCCACCTCTCCCTCTATATTTATAATATAACATTAGCTACTAAATGGCTGCATGTTTGGGGTTGTGGTCATGCTGCAGTATACATTTGGGGCAAAATAGATGCTTCCCTGATGGTATTGCATGATGGATAAGTATCTGCTTGTACTTCTCAGCATTGAGGAGACTACCCCTTGATGACAATTGACGTGCCAGGACATACATCCCTTTAACGACAATTAGGTTGAACAAGTGTAGAAAGCAATCAACGATTGCAGATGTCAAAATTCCAATTTGAAAAATGCACACCTCCCAAAAGTGGCCTTTTACCCCCAAACAACCAGACAAACCCATGCATGGGTTTTACTCACTGTACTCAGATGTCTCTGAACACATATTGGGGTGTTGTTTGACAGTAGATATACCAGGAGCTGTAAATTCATACTTGAATTACCATTTGTGTGGGGTGAAAAAATTATCTACCAATATATGGTTTGATGTGTGTTAAATCTAAACTGACTGCTTTCAAGAATGTCCCAAATAGTGACATTCCAGCAAATACTGAAACATGCCCCTTATTCCAAGCTGAAAAATCGAATTGCGCTTTGTCCCAAAAGTGTTGGCCGTTCTTGACCAGCCTATCAACCTGACCAACTTGTCCATTCGAATAGTATCACTGTATCTTCAAGGAGATCTTGCTGAACAAGTATAGGGTGTTGTTTGACAGTAACATATACAATGATCTATAAATTCATACTTAAAGTACAATGTGTGTGGAAAAAACACCACAAATTTTGACAAATGCTGGTAGTAGAATTAGTGCATCACAACTAGCACACGGGGCAGAATACCCTATAACTTGCATAAAAAGCAAAAGATTTTACATATAAAAGTAAATAAAAGTGCTTTTTCACTATATTTTTTTATAGTAAATTAGATGATATGATCAAAGTAATGGTATCTATAGCAAGCCCTTCTTGTCGTGGAAAAAAAACAATAAATAATTTGTGTGGGTTGCCTAAATGAGAGAGAAGAAATTTACAGCTGAACACGAGCAATGCAGAACTGTCCAAAAAGTCATTGTCACAAAAAAAAATAGCTCTGTCCGTAAGGGGTTAATTCTGACCAACTTACCAGCTCTATTTGGGTAACTGCAGTCCCAAACTTGCAAGGAACCTCCACCATGCTTCAGGGTTGCCTGTAAACCCTCATTCTATGTCTAGTTTTGAAAGCATCGTTTCACACTTGCCTAAAACTTTTGCACAGTACTGTATCTGGGTCTGATATCTCCACGGTTGACAAAACACTGATGCAAGAGGTTTTTTTCCTCCTCATTACATTAGATCTCCCTTTTGCAAAGTTACTGGCATTCTTTGGTGGTAGTTGATTAGATCTGGCAGCCATTGTAGGGGTGTAGGGGGCGGGGAGAACAAGAGAGAGGACTTCAGGACAGAAAATGTTCCTACATAGGCTACTATGCTGTTTAACCGGTTTGCGTTCCACTGCGGTCTTTGCTTAATCCAATTGCCAGTTGGAATACATAATATATATAATAATGATAATTACATTAAAATCATCGGTTTCCAGCATTCATTGGCATGTCTCGCTGGTTAAATGAGAATCTCAAAGTAGACCGTTCTTTGAGATGTCCTCTCTTTCCTCCACTGATGTTCTCCACTAGGAGCTCAGAATGGTAGCTGGGTGTGAGTGTATCACAGTGTTCCACAGACAAAGCCACCCTCTAAACTTAACCCCTTAAGGACAATGGGCGGTCCCTAAACCCATTGAAAACAATGCATTTTGAGCCCGTACATGTACGTTGGCGTTGGGAGGTAAAGAAGACAACCTCTACGACCACAACATCTGCAATTTCTGGAAAGCATCAAATTCCCTAAAGCCCAAAAGTTTTGAGAGTCGACAGATAACTTCTACCAAAGCTGTGTAGTGCCTAAGCCTGTTCTAAATAAATGTTACTTCCTGGTCTTTAACGTTACACTGTGGATGGTAACTCCTATCACCACTGGCCATCATGTGGCTGGCTGAACACGAAGACATTTGGACTTCACAACGACTGTAAACCCTGCAACACTGTTCAGCAACTTTATATGTCATGAAAACATACTTTTAATAAGCGATATAAAAAATGGCTATATTTAGCATAATTACAGGAAGTAACAATAGCAATAAAGGCAGGGACCGGATGGCACACAAGAGTTTAAAGTTAACCCTTGTGTACCCAGATGACACGCAAGTCTGTATAAGTAATATACTATTATTGTGATTATTTCAATGCAAGCATGGCTAAAGTTTGAATATTAGCTGTGGGCAGAAGTTTCTTTGATGGTCTGGACCATCTAGTCTGTCTTTTCCCTCCAAGTTTAAAGACTCACACCTTAATTGGTCCTTGGTCTGGTCTTAGATTCAGTAGTCATATGCTTTCATTTTTCAATTCCCTTAATGTGTTAACTATTACAGCTTCTGCTGAGAAGCGTTTCCACTTCTCTACTGCAGTTTCAGTAAAGTGAATTTCAATTAAAGCCGCTTTTCTCCAAGACTCTCTTTCCAGCGGCTGTCGCATTTCACATTTGGCTATTCTTGATATTATTTATCATAACCGTCCAATTTTACTGAGACTGACTGCATACAAGCCAATAATATGAGCACAGAAAGGATCAGGTCATGCGGTATATGCTGTCAAAACACGTGTTGTTCTAAAGCCCAACATCTGTGAGAGGAAATGAAAATGATTAAAAAATGGGGGACTCTGGTCATTCTGGCTGCCAATCTTTATACCAGGGCACACCTGCCATGTATCAGGAGTTTTCATATGAGTGCTAGCCTGTGAAATAATATAGTGGTTAAAAAGGAGATAATACAGTATTTATACATTATTCATATTATATGTGTATATATCTATATTATGATTATATGTGTATATTTTTGTTATAATTATATATATGTATATGTGTTTATTATGATTATGTGTGTATATATGTTTATTATTATTAGATCTCTGTATATGCCTCTGCTTGTGATTATATTGTCTTATATAAAGTCTTTATAGTTATTATTCAGATTGTCTGTATATGTCTACTTGTGATTATATACGGTGTATTATTAACTCTTTATATGAATTATTAGATGCTCTGTAATACTGTCTCTTTTGTTGATTATATGCGGTGTAATATATCTATGTATATTATCATTAGAATCTCGTGTAGTATGTCTCTTGTGATTATATCGGTGTATATATGTTTATTATTAGATGTCTCTCTTGTGATTATATCGGTGTATATATGTTTATTATTATTAGATCTCTGTATATGTCTCGTATATATCTTTATATTATTATTAGATCTCTGTATATGTCTCTGGTGATTATATCGGTGTATATATGTTTATTATTAGATGTCTCTCTTGTGATTATATCGGTGTATATATGTTTATTATTAGATGTCTCTCTTGTGATTATATCGGTGTATTCCCCTGTTCTCCTCCAAGGGATCGCTCCGGTATAACATAAAATACCCCCCCAGCAATTCACCAGGGGCAGAGGGCGCCCGGTTAACGCTTTCACTGCCAGCAGGCGTGTAGCACACAGTGGGTGAGCGCGATGCTCGCTCAGTGATCGCTGCCGAGTGCGGTGCCCGGTGGGCTGTGAGAGGGTTGCAGCTGCAGCAGCAGGGCTTGTCCCCGCGTCCAGTCACAGTGAGCATGTGCAGATCAGCCCCGCTCCCGCTGCCTGATACAGAGGCTTGTCTGTGCCATGTTTGTGTGCTGTGTACCTCTGCTCAACGCGATTCACACGCAGCCGGCTCGCCCCACTCACCCGTCTGATGTTTTCTTGCTTCTGTTTCAGTCTTCAGGATAATTCCTTCAGCAGCACAGCTGTAGCGGAGTAAGTGCAACGCCGCCGTATGAACGAAGCCATTAATGTGCTTAGTAAACAACGGGGGGCGGCTTAGGCTGCCTTCCCGGTAGCCGTGTTCACATGCATGATGCTGCGTACACGGGGGTTACATGCTACACGGGTATTACATGCTACATGCTAGATGTGTGTGTCATGCACCGTGTGGTAACTGCCTTTGTTGGGCGGCAGGATCTGTGCTGCATCCTCTGTCTAGATCAGCAGACAGCAGGTTGTGTACAGCAGGAAGTCAGCGTTACCGGCTCGGTACAGATCTAGTCAATTACATTCATATGTCATCTATCTATCTATCTATCTATCTATCTATCTATCTATCTATCTATCATCGATCTATGGCATACATGTATATAGGGTATATATGCATGTATATGTGTTTGTGTATATATATTTGTGTGTGTATATCTATGTGTGATACGTGTGTATATATCATATATATATATATGTGTGTGTCTGTGTGCGGACATATATTATAGCCCCCATGTATAATTCACCCATGCTTGTGTCATTTAACCCCCCCCCGCAGTGTTTCTCTGTCACTATCTTTTTGTGTCACTGGAAAAAAGAAAAAAAAACTTGACTAAGATAAAAATATTCATTATCCACCCACGTCACTATTTTTATTTAATTATAACCTTAGGTAAAATTAGAATTGACAGGTATTATCTTACTATGCGAATATTGCCAAATGTGTTATTACTTGTTTGCTGTGAAAGGTTATGCATAGATATATATATGCAAAAAGAATATACGCTTAAAAAGAATACATATACACTATATATATATATATATATATATATATATATATAGTGTGTGTGTGTGTATATATATATATATATAAATATAATTTAGTTTTTTTAAGCTTTATGCATGTCTATTGTATATAACATATTTGGTCCTCATGCCAAAATGTGAATGATCACTCGGCATCACATGACTTATTTGCGTGGGGTTTACCTGCTGCTTTATCACATTAGTTGACAGGTATATCTTATTTGTGTGATTAGATAATAATTAGATATACATAATACACCTGTTGATATATTTGGTTATGTTTTACAATATTTTAAGCACCTTTATCCAATATGGGCCAAAGGGATTTCGAAAGTCAATCTTCACCAGTCATTAACTGCATTGATGGACCGGTTACTGTCCCAGTCTTCCGGCAGTAGAATTGGTAGCTCTGTTATTTGGACTGATCTACCTGTGCCAAAGGAAAAAAAAACAGTCCGGTGTTCCCTTGTTAAACAGTGGTTCGTAACAGGTGTAGAAATATGGAAGAATAGCTCTGGCAGAAGATGTGCATGAAGATCAGAGTTTATGACCACTGGTCTAGGGATGACGATGAGCTGGAAAATATATAATGTATATGAGGCCTTCATTCTTTGATGACATAAGGACTCTACAGAGCCAGCGGGAACCCTACTGTGAAATAGCATGGACAGTGTTGGCACCATAAATATATATATAACAGGTTTATAAAAATATATACTGGGGTATCTTCACAGCGGCCAAAGGAGTGCTCCTGCTCTCAGCTCTACATTTAGCACTTTATCACAGAATGACCCTTTATCTGTGTTTAGTGCCACGCGATGCATGACTCTCTTGCCGTTGTGGATTGAATGCCTCGAATGAGCAGCCACTCCATGCTTAGTTTTAGAGGTGACCTGTTCTTCTTTTGTGGCAGAGGACAAGTCCACTACCAGTCTGAGGCTCCTAATTATTCTTTTGGAATGGATGGAGAATAATCTCAGTAATCCCTCCTGGATGGACGCAGTAGATCAATACTTGCGATACAGATCTTTACTTCTCTGTAGGCTCTTGTGGTTTTTATATAAATAGTGGATTTGGGTATCACGGCATGGAGCTCTATCCTGGTTCTCTCGTTCCTTACAATAGCCTGTTAGCAAAAGGAACAGAGGAAAAGCGATCAGTGTTGGCTGTCTTCGTTCTATTAGAGGGATCCCATCACATCTGGGACGTTGGTGAATATTGGACAGCAGAGCTCAGCTACCTCTCTGGCCTAGTGCGATTTTCCTGCTGAATTATAGACACACAATAACAATATTTTCCTCCTGTATACAATGTTATATACAGTGATGTAGATTTTCATTGACAAAATGAAAATCATGTGATATTTTGGGTGACTTTCCCCATTTCATAAACATTTATTAATCATTAGAGTGTTAGGCTGGGTAGTTAAGACTGAGCAATTCTATTTTTTTTTTACAACAATGCAGTATGATAAGGAGTCAGGGTGGGTAACAAAGCTTGAAACCATTCTAATGACTATGTAGTCTATGAACACTTCATTCAGCAAGACTTTTGTTACCATGTTGAGTGATATATTCCCTAAAGAGTTTGGCTTTAGCAGGACAACTCAAATAAGACTTTATTATTAGTGTGTGTTTGACCTTGATATACTAAAACAAAAATATTTAAGTTACATGTTTTATTTTGGTTGCTTTTATTTAGAAACAAATCTTATGACGTAGCAGAAATAAATATTTTCCATTCAGACTCTTAAGATGGTCGTTGCGATCCAAAAAAAAACCCTAATAATTTTCAGACCATAAAAACAAAGCACTTCTCTTTTATGGAATATATTTGGCGTAAGAACGGAAGTTTCTTTTCCAATATTACCCTGTAAAACTAACGTCCTAAAGGTACCCTGTAGTGAAGGGTTGTGCAGAAGCATTTCCCACTTATGAGAATTAATAAAGAAATAGCGTGCTAAGGGAGCGTCTTCATGGAATTCTTTCACTACCCATTTGCCTTTGTTGAATGCTGCTGTATATGTAACGTATATACCGTACATCTAGCATGCTCTGCGAATAGTTGGCTATTAAAGTAACCCTCCCACTTAGAAGCCTACTTTTAAACCTTGGTTCTCCTGGCAATAGATCAGACATCTCAAGAGCAATTGCATCAATCATCCTCAATAGAAAATAGTCTTGGCCCAAGAACAGGCAATTGTATCTAAAACCCTTAACTGCATATTGTAAACTATATTTCATGTTCTTATTAGTTCTGATATGTATATGTATGTATATACATATATATATTGTGCAGAAATGGAGATTTGCTCTCATGTGTCCCCAAATAATACTTTATTTAACAACCAATTAGCATAATAAGAAGAACCATAATATTGTCCGAAACGTCGATTCAACTTTTCTTATCATGCTTATTGTTTTTTAAAAAAAACCAACATATTATTTGTAGACCTTTAAGTGAAAATCTTCATCTCTGAACTTTGTATGCATCTGGTAGCTAGCTGCATTTGGGGAAGTAGTTATTATTGATTTATAAAAGCTGAGAGCAAGCCTTGTGGACTTTGTATGCATGGATGTGTCTATTTACAATATATATTTATATAATATATATATATATATAAATCGTAGAAGTACGGTAGTTGTAACTTGTTGTTACTATAAACAGCAAATTGCAAATTTTGTCCAGACTCGCGTAAACATATGGATTTAGCTTGGTATTTAATTAGTTTCTCAGACTTGGCAGTCGGTTTGTTCTACTATAATAAGATTTAGTTTTGGCATGTTTAAGTCAATTATTTATTAGACATTTTTCCTTAACTGAAGGCTGACATTGCATTATTCAACCAGACAAGACGAGCCTAAGATTGAGTATTTGCGAATTTGACGTTTTATCCCATTCACTTCTATGGCCGATGAATCGAATCAATAAGTCTAGAGTAGAGGCTATCCCTGTGCATGCAGAAACTGCATATGTGATAAACAGGACCGGACTGGGGATGACTTAACGGCTCTGGGACTTTAATGTCAGCTGCTACCAACTGAGGTGCGCGCGGCAAACATTCTTATTCTCTTGCAGTGTGTGGCCAACCACATCCAACCAGTGGCCGCACACTGCAAGACTGAAGTAGCATTATCGCTGAGAATGCAGCCCTATCATCCACCAGCCCGCATGTGCCCAGTGTGGCCCAGGGTGCCCAGTGGCAAATTGGCACAGGTCTTTAAGCACAATATACACACTAATTTACAGGACAGAGCATAGAACTTTAAATTTCCATACTGTTCCCCCTTGCCAATGCCGGATTCTACCTATGCATTTGCCCCTAGGGGAACGCTGCAGGTAGGGGTCTATTCACACCCCTGTGAACATGCAACACTCTTCAGACTAAGACAGAGGAAGGGAGCTACAGCTCTGTAGCTGCAGCTTCTACCCCAGATAAGTACTATATTTTTCCATTTTTTCCAAGTTCTGTTCTTCTTTACTGGGGCTGTCAGGGGAGATTCTTGGCTAGATTTCAACTACCAAAACATATTTCTTTCTCTGTTTTATTTTTTTTGTTTGTGTATCAACACAACTTAGAGGC
>VKOC01003171.1:0-56166 GCA_009364415.1 Spea multiplicata
GTCAGGCAGGGGGGCCCGAGAGTGGCCGAGCGGTTGTCTTCAGCAACTGCTCGGCACCCCTTGGGCCCCCCTGACTGGCAGAAATCCAGGACTCCTCTGCTGGCGGACGCCGCCTCAGCGCCGCCGCCTGCCTCAGTTGCGACCCCGGATTTATCGGCGTATAACACGCAGGTAGGGTTTAAGCTCCGGATTTTAGTTAAAAAAGTGCGTGTTATACGCCGATAAATACGGTATATCGTTGCCCCCCCCCTCCCTGCCTGCATCTTCGCTCCATAAGACGCGGCTGATTTTTCATCCTACTTTGGGAGGAAAAAAACTGCGTCTTATGGAGCGAAAAATACGGTATTTGTGCCACAAACAGTATATTTGTCAGCGTGATCTGCAATTCGGTACAGGTGGGACAATCAATAGCCGAGGATCTTTCATTACAGTAACCAAGTTTGCTAGCAGGGGTACCTTGCAGTGGGGTATAGATCTTTAAGGATCCACTAAATGTCTTACGCAATTACATAAAGAGCAATGGATAGGTCAAAAAGGTCCATAAAAAGTCCTTGATAAATCCACGCCTAGCGCCTCTAACAACAACCCTGTAAGCAAGAGTCCCTTTTTGTCTATTTTACATATTAGGAGTTATGCAAGCCTTTTGGTGGTAAAAAGGGATTAAAGGAGACTTCCTGCATATTTCCATGTTAAATGGATACTGGAGTTAATTTTGCACGCGAATCAGGACATTCTTCAGTTATTGGAATGAGAAAATTAGATTTCGGTCTAGCTCCTCCCCCAGCTGCCTCCGCTGAAAGCAGGAAGTATACTGCAGTACGCTTCCTGCAGACTGAAATCAACGACAATCGCAGCATCCAACCACATGTACGCTACCTAAACACTGATGTTTTGCTGGCATACACGTGATTGGCTGCTGCTTCAGTCACTTTGATGGGAGTGTTACTGAGCATGCCCAAGACTGGTACGTTCTAATGCTTCCTGGTTTCAGTAGAGCAGAGGAGATAATCTGATTTTCTTAATCCGATAACGAAAGAATGCAAATGCACACAGTTTTGGCGACTAGATTGTTCCTTTAAATTTAGTCGAATGGATCACACGTAAAAGCAGCTTGCAATGTTAAAGGACATTAGAAACTTAAATATGACCCATAAAAGACGTAAATATTATATATATTATATTAGACTTGTGCATTTGGATTCGTACGAATGGTAAATTTCGCAATTAAAAATGCCTAAAAAATTTCGGCTGAACAGAATGAGCAGGGAATTTAATTAGTTGCCCGAACATAAAAAAAAAATATATATAAAATTATTTTTTAAACATTCAGAGCCAATTTATTTATTTATTTTAATTGGCAAAAGATGATTAAAGGGGGGTTAGTACCTTGTCACAGACATGAAGGGCAAATATCACACTGAGGAGTCCAGTTGAAGGGTATCGACCATGATTTAGCAACCATTTATCATAGATGTATTTCATGAACTCTGGACTGTAGACCAGAATCTGTAACAGAAACAAAGGTATAAGAAAAACGAGAAGTCGAATTATTCTGCAATATATCTTGGTATCACATGCTGTAGTTTATTTGTAAATTCTCTTGTTTTTTTTACTAATCCAACCTGTCCATTTTTACCTCCCGGCAGGTCAGGGTTCTCATACGGACTGGTGATGGGACCACTTGGTTGCCACCATCAGTGAGTAACTATAATGGGGACTTTGTGAAGGATTAACGGTTAATCAAGGCCACTTATAAAGTTCCAGCGCACATCGGTGATAAACAGAACACATACAAGACAAACCTGACCCAAGCTTTCACAAACGTAGCATAAATATTGAGTTAACGGTTATTTGATTATTTTGTTTATTAAAAAAAAAAATCCACTTTTATTCTAGATTATAAATTCTATGAGCAGGGCTCTCCTTACTTCTTGTGTCTGTAAGTCGAAGTGTTAGGTTATATAATACTTGTTATGTCCTGTTTACTCATTGTACAGCATACGATAGCGCTATATAAAATACATTTATAAATAATGAGGTCCATAAAGCAGGCTTGGACTGGCCACCTGGCCAAAACCCATCGGTGACCCATAAAACCATCGCGTCGGCCGCACATACGGCATCAGCCTGCAACTGGATTTAAAGTGCCAGGGCCTCATTGACATGATTAGTCGGGCCCCGCCATGACGGATGGAAGAATCTGTCCGGGGAAGAGAAACTGCGTAATAGCCAAGTTGCTTACGTGGTGTGGCGAGCAGAAGGCAGAGGGTTGAGTGTTCCGCCAGGATTAGAATTTTTTTTGTAGTTTTTGGGCCATAAATCACCATTTGTTTACTAGATTTTTTATAATTATTATTATTATTAGTCCCTGCCGCACATCACAGACAATCAGCAACTGAGGCACAACTTTCAGAAAACTTTTATGTAAAGCTTAATCCCTGAGCTCCAAGTGTCAAATCCACAGCGATCCAAGATGTGCACGTTAAGAACATACAATAATTACCTTCTCCTTGCTGATCCGGATTTTCCGCTGTACGGGAACGTACGTGCTGCACAAGGGGGAAGAGAGAATTCCGATGAGCGACAGCGTTATGTTGGGTTGCAATTATCAATAAGTCCACTAGGCGGAGGCAAAACTCTTAGAATTCTTTGCGAGCGCAACTCTCGTCTAACTCAGTTTATGTTTCCTTAACAACGTACATTATTGGTGGCGGTTTCCATGAAAGGGTGGATCAGTGGAAAAGCCTCCCAGCAGAAGCGACAGAGGGTAATACAGCAAGGAAAATTAAACATGCGTGGGATAGGCATATGGCTCCTGAATCTTAGACGGTTTAGGAGGCTTAAGTCTTTAAAGCAGGAATAATTAACAGTCTAGATGGGCCGAACGTGTAAAACAAGGTCATAGCACATGTGACACAGAGCAGCGCAGGGATTGTGACAGGTCTCGGGTGCTTATCGCCTTAGGCAGGAGACAGCCATGTGACTTGCAAATGAGGAATAAACATTCCTGATTCTGTAACACCCAGCAGATTTATCTCTTTAATTAATATAAAAAAAAAAAATAAAAAAAATATTCGAATTCAGTTGACCTGAGGTGACATCATCACAATACATCCAATGCAAATTATTCTTCACTGTAATTTGCATACGACGCCGCATAGCAATGTGAGTCAGATCCTTTTGTCTCTTTCTTTTTAATGCTAAAATCTGTTTGGCGAGACACACGTGGAAAAGTACACGTTGCACAATAATTTAATTCAGATAATTGCAAAAAAAAAAAATGCTATGGGGTACCATGGATACTTTCTAAAATATTGAAAATTGGGACACCTGACCATTACACCAACAGGGAGTTTGATGACATCACATTCTAAATACATTGCCATTAATATGTCGATTTTCCCGATTTCAATAATTAAGTGGACACTCCCAATACTTTTGTCCATATGGTGCTGCACAATGCAAGGTTCATAAGACATGACTGGATGAGTTTGGGGTGGAAGAACTTGGCCGGCCGCACAAAGCCCTGACCTCAACCCCATCGAAGAGCTTTGGGATGAACCGGAATGGAGATTGCCGGGCACCTCGTCCAACATCAGCCCCTGACCTCTACTGGATGAACGGCCAAAAATTTCCACAGAAACTCTCCAAAAGAGTGGAAGTCGTTATAGCTGCAAAGGGGGGGCCAACTTCATATTAATGTCTTTGTATTTAAAATGTGATGTCATCAAAATCTCTATTTGTGAAATGGTCAGCTGTCCCAATACTTTTGTCCATATAGTGTATATAGAGTGCTATTAGATAATAATAATAAAAAAATAATAATTCTTACACGCATTATACATCCAACAGCCAGTTGGATGACCCGGTCTTCTAAAAATGACCCATATTCTTAAAATGCATTGGAAACATTGCCCATTCCAAATTCAGAGCAGGTATTGGGTATTACAAACCCACAGTGACATCCATGTGTTTTTAAAACCTTATTGTAAAATAAAAATATATACATTATATATAAAAATCGTTAAGATTAAAAACTGGAATGCACCCAAATAGACGGAAAGCATTTCCAGCGTTGAGGTCTAACGCGAGCGTTGTGTCTGATACTAATTCTTCCTACCTCGCCGTAAAATACAGCTTCATTAAGCAAAATCAGTAAACGAGCGCATCCTAATTAAAGCGTAACAGATGCTGGGTTTGTTATTTGACGTGCCAGGAAGATTAATGGGCTTTTCTGTGTTCTCCTGCCCAAAGAAAATACACCTGGAGTATGTTTACGCAGCCACGGAAAAGGCTCGCTCCACTTACAAGTTGATGTTTCCATTAGTGAGCGCGCTGACGATCCACTGAAGGTCGAGAGTCTTGAACGGGATAAGAACCATGCTGACGTTTTCCTGTAGTTCCTTGACGCTCTCCGGGTATAGAAAGTGGTGAGTGGTTCGACTTCCGACATCATTCTCAAACTTGGCTGTAGGGGCATGGTTCATTCTATAAAAATTTAAATTATTATTATTATTATTTTTTTTTTTTTAATTACAAACAATTTTAAAATAAATAAAATTGGGGTAGATTGGGGGTTAAAAAAAATTAAAAAAATATGAGAGGGTGAGGGGAAACAGGGAAATTCTGGAGAACTAACTCAAGTTGGCTTGAGAACGCTATCTTCTCGACTACGTTACATCAGCATTTTAACCAGTTAAAGCCAAAGTGCCCCAAACTTTCCAAAAACCTCAAAAAGTTAAGTATTTGTGGCTTAATGACATTTTGGAATCTTCACGCTCCTTTGATGGCGTATGTCCAGATTATTAAAATGACTTTTTATTGATTTATATAGCACCATAATATACTACTCCTGGGACCACTGATCTCCCACTTTAACATTGAGCGATACATTTTATTTCTAAAGCCACCTCTTAAAAAGGTCTTCTATAAAAACATGGCGGCTCTAACATAGCTCGGTTTGTTATGACATCACAGTTCTGCGGCTGCATCTTTCCGGTCACATTTGTGAATAATATACATATACTAAAATGTAAAATCTCAGGCTTTGTATACACTTACCTGCGAAGGGTTAAATTGGGGTATTTTTTTTTACCATCCGTTCTATTAATAAATGAATACAATGCCGCCTCTAAAAAAATAAATCTGCTTTCCTTTTGATTTCAATCTAAATACATCGTGATCAAAATGAAAGCCGGGGATAAATTCTAACAATGGAATCACATAATTGCACCCGGAATTATTATTTTTATTTTTGACATGTCATTTTCTCCGTATTAAATTATAGTCTGAACAAAGGATTGCTGATTGGAGATCGAGTTCCTGCTCAATAAAACTACTGGAAATTCTCCAACGCTTTAAAGTCTGAGACGTTTTAACCCTCTGACTGCAAGAAACAATAAGTTAAAAAAAAAAAAGGATTAGATTGGAAGTGGCCCAGGGCATACGCTAAAAATGGGGACTCGTTGACCTCTGGTCAGGATGGACTACATAGCAGGCAAAATCTATTCCCCCCTCTATAAAATTCCTAATACTGGTATAGTTATGGAGAAAGAAGGTCCTAAAAGCTCAAGACCCATCACATCAAGTAGTCACTAAAAAGCAATTGCGACCAACTTGGCAAGGGCCTTCTACATGACCTTAACAGTGGCCCTTAAGACTTATTCAACCGCCCAGGTCAATGGAGACTTATAGGAGATGGAGTCAGCACACGTCAAATTAACAGAGACCTCAAACACAACACTCACATGCATACTTATCAAGATAAGCAAGCACTCAGGTAGACACCAAGAATGGCCAGACTCCACAGATCCTACCAGTCCATTCCAGCAGAACTGCTGAAAAGGCTTGTATTTTGTGTTCTCACCTAAAAATAAAATCGTGGCGATCAATGTCGGGTCCGTAATGAGAGTTCTTTAGGTTTCCAGAGTTTCCCACCACTGCGCAACTCCGGCAGCGGTATGGACCATGGTCCACCAGGTCCAGATCGCTTGGAACAATTTCAAATAATTCCTGAATGACCTTGTTGATGTCCTTGGGATTTCTTTCCCCCTGAAGATGCTGTTTAACAAAAACAGAAAGCGAACCCAACTGTAATAATGATATTTTATAAACGTTGTTCTTCCATTGAGCAGTTAGAGAATAGTTAATATGTTTTCTTTAAAGCATCAATGTATTTGCATCAGGGCCTCCTCGTGATGGCCAGTCCTGCTCTGTCTCCACTACTCTACAGTATAGGTTGTGGCGGTCGCTGAGGGGGAACCCAGATGTGCTACCAACCATGCCATAGGTGGTTGGCATTCTGTACATAGATAACATATGTGACTGGCACAGACAAAAAACCCCAACTTTTGCATGATACAGTCTTAAAATCATGAAGCTTACTGGTTTCATGGACGTCTTAATAGGACATCATCTGACTTGACCCATATGTTAATTACAGCCAATACTGCTCCCATACACTCAGGGCGTCTGCCTCCTCAAGACGGCCCCATCGACATTTGATGGTTTGACGGGTAAAGCGGGGTCGTGTAATGCATAGAATATATACGGAAAGAGAAGGTCACCTCACCAATTAAGGTATGGTCGGAGACGCGGTTGGCCGTTCACAATGCACAGTTAAGTCAGCGTGTCCACATCTGTTTACTCAATAAAACCCATAGCCCCCCTGACATTCCGATTAAGGGCTTCCTATAGAGGAAGAAACATTTCCTGTTCCAAGTATAGCAAGAGCTAAAAGAACAGTCACCGGCACGCAAGAGAGTCATTCCACATCAGTAGAGAGGATGCCTCCCATAGGACATCTGAAAACCTTGACTAAGCAAGACTATTGACCACTCTATGGCAGCCATTGTCCAAAGAATAGCTCTCCATGGAACGTCCCGTTTCAAACATAGAAGTTAAAGGTCTAAATATTCTCCAACGATTAGACACTTACATTAAAAATTATCGGGACATTTTATTATTTGAATTTGACCATGGACCACTTACCAGCCACCACCTGTACACGCTCTCGGGAATCACGTTATTTTGCTTAGTCAACAGGGGAGGAATTGATAGATTGTATCGCTCATCGAACCAAAGAGAAACATCTGGCTCCGCCACGCAGGCTTCGCAGCTGCACAGCCGTCTCGAAGAAGTGATGAATCTTCGGAACTGCTCGGAGAACCTGGAGAAATATTTTTCAGGGCTCCACGTGGCCAACCCAGAGCCACTCTGCGTGTAATTAAGAAAAACTGATGTGACTGTTATGGCAAAAAGTGTCAAGGTAACAGTGAAAAGCTTTAAATTTCTCTGCCTTAAGGCAACCATGTTTCTTTTTTTTTTTCCTTCGGCGTCAGCACGTTTTAAACTTTCTTCTAGGACAAAAATGCCAGGTTTGAGTTAACCTGCTGATTGCTATATACAGCTTCTGCCCAACGACCAGAAACAGCAGAATCTCGTAGCAATTTTTTTTTTAATGTCCTTTTGTAGAAATTTAAATCCGAATCAGATTTTTCTGTGAAAGCTGGAGATTATTCTTCTCGTGCTGTAGATCAGAACGGATAGAAGTCATAATTCCTCATTTAAGCCGAGTTACAGTTTATACTTGTCGGCGGTGTAGGGGGAAGAATAATTGGTGGTGGGAAAAAAGCGATCCCTTCTTTTATATCCAAAACGTGAAAGTCTGAAAATAAGGATTTTTCAAGATTAGGAGGTCCAGACAGATTCTCTTAGAGGATTCTCTCAACTGATACCTGCATGGAGACAGACCCAAAAAAAAAAAGTTAGTTCAATTGATTGTGTCAAACGAATTAAATATGTTAAAGGTGCTGTTCCACTTTTACATTCAATAGATGCCTTTAAGTATTGGCTGGTTTTTTTTCTTTTTTAGCGAAGAATAGCCCTTTTTGGGGCATGCATACGCAGCAGTGACACGGATTTTACTGGGAACACTTCCCTGTCACAGATTGACAGTGAAACCATTTTGCTGCAGCTCTGGAGCTTCAGCTTCTCCCTGAGCTAAGTAATGTATTTCACGTGGCAGGTTTAAACAACACACATAGTACTTTAATGTGCCTCCATTCCCCCCCCCCAAGAGGCTGCCTGGGACACTGGAGCGTCCCTCTAAGAAAGGGTCATACAAGATCCAACAATGGGAATTGATCCAAGTTATACAACGTTAAAAGCTCTTTGTGTTGTAACCAACAGAATAACAGACAAAAATTCTGCAGTTAAACCTTTGCGACAACAGAGGATGCGTAGGACAGGCAGATCTATACTGAAACAATGGTGGAACGTTAACCATTTCAGCTACCGTCTCCTTCTAGTAGCCTCTGGAATCACAGTTTTCGTCGGAAACTTGTTTAAAATATTACATCATATTCTCAGTGTACAGCCCTGCGGAATATGAGGGTGCTATATATATATATATATATATATATAAAAAATAATTCAATTCAGTGGTTTTATGGTTTACCAGATTTTAGAAAATCGGGAAGCACAAAGGAAGAAAACCTTCACAAGGTCTAACCAGAATCTGATAAAAAAAAAATAAAAATGTTTCTTTTCCAATTTATACAGCGGCTGAGATCTGCTACTGATCGGAAAAAAAAAGCTGTATGTGGATACGGTCACCAAGATGGGCACTTGGTTTAGAGGGATACAAAGGGGTTAAATGCGATGTTTAATGCTATATAATTTTTCATTCCTTTAAAATTCAGGATGGATTGGCTTACGCCATCCAGTACTAAATCCGATCAGGTGTGTGTGTAATGTATGCTTCCTCTGCTCCAATGTCCAGAATAAATCTTTATCTTAGAGCCGAGAAGAGATCTAAAAATATATATGTTTCAACTAATTAAATCCCCTAAGAAAAATAATAGTGTTGTCACCGTCTGGTGACTTCATCGGGCGGAATTCAGTTTCAGACAAATAGTATTACTCTCAGGCACCCACGGCAGAGAACAGAGGGGTAACTCAGAGGTACGGCACAGATGGCAAACACATGCTGAAACCCAATAGGTCTGGAAGGTCAACAGGTTTTTTGGATTTGCATTTTTTTTGTTTTGCAGGGGCTCCGTTTAACCTAGAAACTGCTGGACTGGATGGAAGCAAACAGATACCATACGCCTAGTGGTCTTCTTGACGTGGTGTGACCCTCATGATCTGGGAATGATGACCATAGTTTAGGAACAAGGTGGGTGGATGGTTAAGGATTTGGGGACGTGGCTCCAAGGATAGAAAGCGTAATGACGAGTGCAACAGGTTCAAAGTTTAAAAAAATAAATAAATAAGCATCTCGGCTGGACAGAGAAGACGCAGATGGACATCCGCTGTGTAAAATGCATCAGCGCCCCCTAGTGGTAGTAATGTACAGGCAAGCTGGTCTTGTGACTTGGAAAGGAATTAGACAAGAGAAGGCCACATGCTTAATTTTAAACATTTTAAGTCTTTCTTAACGAGGTGGAGACTTTTGCATTAGAGTGTGAATGGTGCCAGGGCTTCACTGAAACTTTTGTGATTTATGTGACTTTTTTGGTGGGTGAAGCATGTTGACCTTTATTATTATTATTATTTATTGTTTTATAAAGCACCATCAAATTCCGTAGCGCTGTACAATGGGTGGACAGGACATAACAACTAGTATGTAACATAACAAATTGACTAACAGAGACAACAGGTGAGGAGAGCCCGGCTCAGATGAGCTTACAATCTAGAGGGAGTTGGGTTATATTACACAAGAGGTAAAAGTGCCGTTGTTAGGGATGGAGCAGCCACACTAGTATAAGTAATGCAGGGGAGGGAGTAGGAAAGGTGAGCCAAAGGGAGGAAAGGGGTTAATGTGCTATGTTGTAAGCATCCTTAAAGAAGTGGGTCTTGTGGGATTTTTGGAAGGAATAAAAGGAGACCTTTAGAGTCCAACAAGACTTCAGTGGTCTCTTCAGATGTGAAAGGTGACAGAGGATCTAGCCCTCTTTCTTTATTTTACCAGGGAAGAAATGAGCTTTCTGAAGTGTGGCCCCAGACGTAGTCTAGGGGCCCATCTTGCACCTTTTGTTCAACAACGTAGTTAAACACGATACTTCAGGCTTTTAACTACGATCACTCTTTATACTGCGTGTTTAATGTAAGAAAGTAAGAGAAGTGTAACGTGTTTCTAGGACAAACACCAAAGGAAGCATGGGACAGGCCTAGGGCTACCAAGAACATAGGCCAAGACCAAGGACCAAGTAAGGTTTGAAGCCGTACAACGGAAAAGAAGAAAAATAAATGGAGCAGACTGGGTGGGTGTTTACCTTAAACCACTAAATCCTCTTTATAAAGCCAGATTTAATGGCAGGTAGAAGTCTTCATATTTATGGAAACTGAATTGTATTCTTCTTCGGCAAAGTCTGCCTTTTACAAAAGCACACATTTGGGCAACATAAACGCCTCAAACTAATGGAAGGTTTGATGGGAAAAATGTTTGCTATAAAACAAAAGCACAATTAAGTTTACTAATGTTATTCACGGATCCGCAAACATTCATAACTCATAGAAACCTGGATACGGCGTCAGGCTATCAAAATGTTAATGAGACCTTTCAAGCAACTCTTAGAGGAAACGATTTGATGAAGGTTCCTGCAGGAATTCTTGGCTTTTTTCCCCCCTTATTTTTTTTTTTTAAAACCAACCATGAGATGCCAAGCAACTGATGCATGCGTTTTAATCAATACTAGCATTAAAGGGACACTCCCGCCATCATATGTGCTTTAATGCATGTCCACCCCATATGCATTTGCCCGTTTCTCCTTGCTCCTGGCAAGGGGCAATACTTACTACCAGTCAACTCAGGTGCTGGCCCATGAGCGTGTGTAGAAAGTGCTGCCATTGGGGGCACTTTCTTGCCACTGATCAGCGGAGTAAAGTGATGGACCACAGAGGTGGTGTTTTGATGCAGTTCTGGATCTGCAGCTCCTCCTCAAAGAAAGCAATTTATTTTGATAGCAACACGAAGGAGGTGGGGCGCTGTAGATATGGAGCTGCAGCTTCTACTAAAAGGAAACAAGACAATAGAAGACAGAATGTGTCAACAAGGATATGAAGAATGTCTTGCTGAGAACTTTGTGTTTTATTTTTTATTTTTAATAGTCATCGACAAGCAGTCCACAGTCAAAACATGCTGGCAAACCAGACCATGGTGCAGAAGAGAAAGAAGTCTAAATAATGAGCCACGTATTTTATGTAGATTTTAAACATATGCATGGGGTCTTAGGTAGAGATCAGTCTCTGTTTAACAGCTGTACCGTGGACTCTATTATAGTGAACAATGGATGTCAAGCTAAGAGCCAAAGTGTTAAAAGGTATATATAACTCCATCTCATTAAGTGTAAGGAGGAACAGGTCAACCAAGAGGTCTTTGGAGACATCATTGCCACCTTCCCATAGCGTAAGTCAGCTACAAGATCTGGTTCGCAGTGTAAATCAGGCTCCTTCAGTAAAAGTCTCTTGAGGAATCATCCCACCAGTCCCAACAAGACAAACAAGTTAAGATGCAAAACAACACACACTTTCTCGGGGAAAACATTGGGTTTTCTACAGCAACAGAACGATGGTAACGCTAGGTAAACACACAAATAGAGTTGGTCGCAGCTACCTCTGGCCAATGTAGCATAAAGCGTGAAAAGCGAGGGCTCATGTGGTGGGGTCAATACAACACAGGGACCAACCGGAGGAAGAGACAGCCAACCAGATATGTGCCTACAATGTGAATTTGGAATCCCAAGCATAGGCCCAAGGAGAACCCAGGGGAGCACGGGGTGGGTTATCGAGGCAAGGAACACTTCTGCCAACGGAGCTATGATACAAAACGATAACGTAGCAGCAGGACCTGGGTCGTGTTGACAGGAAGCATATTTTTATGTAAATTACAGCTACTTGTGAAGTTCCCCCCTCTCATTTGCATTCACGTCGGGGTTGACCTATAACAATTTCATTGTTTGGTATTCTTATCTTCTAAAGTTCACCACATCCTTTTAACAGGAAACCACAGAAGGATCGAATGAAAGTAAATTCGCGGAAAGCGCAAATAAAGCCTTATTCTACCGAATTCATTCAGGCGGGGAGGACATTCCCGAGGAATCGAGATCTCTTACTTCAGAGTGTAGACCAAAGAGGTTGTTGACACCTTCAATATTTAAAGATGCCAAACCCAGCACAGAAGGATTAACCACAAAGTTTACCTTCAAGAAAAATAGTGGTCATACCCGGGAAGGACAAAAAAAACAAACTGATACTGAGTGTCCTCCTGGTCCACTTTTTCAGCTGACCCTGAGATTCTGAAAATATTAACCCTTTGATCGTGGGGGCTCATCGTGAAGATTCTATGTAGCCACTCGCCATATGTGTAATGTGTATGTAAAACCGGCCCTCACAGAAGCCTCGAGTTGCCATTATTTAAAGATACACTTAAATTGAGTCACCTTGCTTTCA
The DNA here is from genome assembly GCA_009364415.1 of Spea multiplicata. Lineage (NCBI taxonomy): Eukaryota > Metazoa > Chordata > Amphibia > Anura > Pelobatidae > Spea > Spea multiplicata. The sequence goes on from VKOC01003171.1 coordinate 12,454, forward strand.
AGCAGGGATATCAACCATAACATACTGAAAGCAAAACACAAAATGGGTGTCTTAGATATGGTCAGAGGAAGGAACCAGCCCCAGCCTGTGTGACCCTGAGAGTTCACAGCTATGCTTAAAGCGGTAATCACCTGGAAACACAGGCTCTGGAATCACAGATTATTGCCGGGTGATTGTTTTTAAGGTGGTACCTACGCATTCTCAGCCTCGACCAAATTTAGGGCTCGTCCCACCGCTCTATCTCCACCACACCACGTCTTACACAGGGCAGTAAAGGGCTCTCTCACCCAAGCCGTGAGAAGAAGCACTTCTGGATTACGTACTCGGGAGACCTGAGGGATCTTTGAATCTGCTTTGGCTGGAGCGAGAAAGCATTAACCACCCCAATGAGAGGAAAGGGCAGTTATATTATTTATACGCACACTCACACCACACTCAGCCGCTTACTCACATAAAAAGATGGCCTGGAAGCAGCAGTAGAGTTGTAGATGTTGACTGGCAGGGTTTAGACCTATTACCAGTAAATCGTGCTGCCGGTTAACAGCACCAACATGTACACGAACGTGACGTATTTAAACAGACAGAAGGCGCGGGGGTCTCCCAGCTCACAGGATAAGACATTATCTAAATGAAACCGACATTCAGCAAATGCTGTCATTTCATTCCACCCAATACATCTGCTAATTAGAAGCCCCTAATTAGCCGCTAATTGTCGAAAACAGTTCTTGTGAATTAGGGGGGTGGAAGCGGCTGAGCTTCGTAATCAGACGTTTACCGAACCGTCTGGGAATACGGACTCCGCGGCCCGCAGCTCGCCCAGAAACGTGGAGAGAAAAAAAAAACAAAAAAACCCCACAATTACTGGAACGTCTCGCTGGGAATAAATACCGGCAGGTGCCGCGAGTCGTCGGTGACAGCATCACGAGAGAGCGCGAGGACTACGTGAGCCATAACGTCCATACATCCAGAAGCCACTGCTGCGCTGCGGAATACGATGGCGCTATATAAATCAATAACAAAAAATATTACACGGAAAGATACGATGGCAGATAAGACCCATTCGGCCCGTCTGGTCTGCTGTAAAGACCTTAATCAGCCGCTGGCCTCGTCTTACATTCAAGAGCCATACGTGCCTAAATTCCCTCACTGTATCACCCTCTACCGTTCCTGCTGGGAGGCTGTTCCACTTATCAACCACACCCTCAGTGACGTCCAAGCTAATACAGGCATTCTATAGAAATGAACCCTGTTTAGATGATATGAAATGGACCTATGAACGGTGATCCAAAAGCATACGTATAATAATCTGAGATTGTTTATCTGGGCACACACACAGGGGTTTCTAACATGCGCGTCCGCGCTCTGTGTAACGGGAATTACAAGGAAGTCATCAGGAAACCATTACCTCATTTGGGAAGGACGTTAACCTCTTACTAACAAAATTCCAAAAGAACAGAAGGATACGATTTAAAAGATACCGTATTTACTGGATTATAAAACAACCTTCAAACTCTAAACATGCATGGGGAAGGCATATGGCTCCGGACACCTAGATGATCATATATGTGGGATCATAATTATTAAAAATAATAAACAGGGGGGGTTTGCAGTTTCCTCTCATTGACTTAATGTTATGAAGGGGTTAACCCCAGTGAGTTTTTCCAACAAATTCTTGCGATATACTTGTGTAAAATCAATAAAGCAACATAAGAAGCCATGAAGCAAGAAACCCAGACTGTCTTTTTTTTTTTGTTGTTGTTTGCAATATTATGAAGGAACATGGAAGATTCCCCCGCTAATAAGCCAAAAAGGGTAAAAATCAAATGGCTCCAGCAACCGCGCAGCTACGCGCCCTGTCAAACTGGGCGAATACATACTGGGGAGTGCCTATATAACTAGTCATATATATATATATATATTAATATATAATTATATATATATATATATATATATATAATATATACACCCCCTGGGAATTCTCTGGCTGCTGCGGAAGGAAATATCTACTTTTATTATATTTTTTTTGCGCAGGAAATCCAATAGATCATCGAAAGGCAAGGCGATTTACTTGTGTTAACTCGTTTAGTGCCGGGGTACATCCCCCCCCGGGAGCCCCGGCCAATTGACTATATAAAAGTTGTCTATAATTTCCATTATATATATGTATATTTCCTTGTTTCTGAAAGGAAAACGAATTCTGTCCATTAAAATCACATGAATTGCAAAGGGGCAGGCTGACTAAGCTGTGCTCTAAATTGTCCATTGCTGGACATTAGATTTGATTAGCTTTGTCATTAAGGGGTTAAATGGTGAATGTTTGTTACGCCACGTGTACCCTCTAATAAAGCTACGGCCGTTTGTTATCCAATTTAAAACTGTGTTTGTGGCTTTTTATCATTGTGTTAAGTTTCTAATGTACATACAATGGGTCAGAAATACAGTACAGACGGGGCTAATGACTACAAAGCTTTAAACGGCCTCCATAGACTGTTACTATTAAGAGTGTCCAGTTGGGTGATTAAGACAGAGTCATTCTATTGTTTCCCACAGGCAGTATGATAAGGAGTCAGTGAGTTCGGGGGGGGGGGCAACTTTAAGGAGAACATGTAGACAGCTGCCAGATTAAATTATATTGTAGGTCATAATCAGAAACTAGAGGGCCAGAGAGACTGAGGCGTAATGTAAGGAAGTTTTACTTTACTAAAAAGGTGGTAGATAAGTGGAGCAGCCTCCCAGCAGCAGCGGTAGAGGCTATTACAGCGAGGGAAATGCTGAACCTGTCACAAATTCTAGATCTAGATTTTATTTGCAAATCGCAGTGATAAGAATACACATTTTCCTGTACTGACAGAAGATGGTAGCGGACTAACCTTTCTGCTTTACAGCGGGGGGGGGGGTAATACACTTCTTCGATTTCTTGAAAGGGTTCATTTGGCCAAAATCTGCCATCGTGAGTTCCACAAAGAGTTAAGCACCACCTGGACCCCACTTTTCCTTCTCTCAATTTTAAAACCTTGTCTTTTGTCTAGTGTGTGTGGGCTATGATGTCATATTATGCTTCCCCCAATCTCTGCAACCAATACGACGTGATGTAATGGATTTACGAAATCCGTGCATCAGGGATCCGGCTCTCCTTCCTTCACAAATAGACTAGAACAGCACAAAGAGTCCCATAGGGAACAAACATAGCCTAGAACGCCCCTGGAGAACGCGCTGAAGTCGGCTGCCGTGTGCAATCAAGATAGAATAACGTGACAGATCTGCTAAGGTCGGTTAACAGGCTGTGAGCGTAACGAGTGGTTTGTCCAGGTGGAAGAGGACCTTTGGACTATAATACGACCTCATAATAAGTATGTGTAAATAGGGTGGGTGCAGGGCGTGGGACCCTGGAGGATCAGTAAATATACCTTTATGGATGGGGTGTAAATAGGGGATCGCGTGGGAATGCGGTAGATCTGGCGGAAGATAAATCTTTAAGGACAGCTTCCTGTTATCTTGCATCATAAGCAAACATGTTTAAAGGGACGCTCCACTCAAACACCTAAAATAGCCGAGAGCTCCCAATGTTCATTATACACCCCCAATGCGTGTGTGGGGGGGTACCTGCAGAATCCAACCAATATGCATTTGCCCCTTTCCCCCACCACCTAGTGCAGGTATCACGTGATGACGTGAGATACTTACCCCCAGAGCTCCGGCGCTGGCTCGGTGCGCGTTCCGGTGGACGAGGCGCTCCAATCATCAGCGGTGCCCTAACGTCAAAAAAAACAGGGGCTAGAGCTGCAGCTTCTACTAAAAGTAACTTTTTTATGTTTAGGCAGGTGTGAAGAAGACAAAGTAGTCTTATATGCGTTTTTGTTTGAAGGGCTGACTGAGACACTGGAGCGGCCCTTTAAGTTTAAGTCGCTGGGAGACCGATGTGCCTAGCGTGCTTCCAGAGCGCAGATCTGCATCGGATTCTTAATAAAAGCATCTGAAATACGACCCCGGGACTTCCAGCAACGGAACACTTTGAATGTTAAGAGACTCACTCGCATATTTTTGGTTTAGAAAAGGGCATTAAGTGCTTTACATTAAAGGAGATTAGAACACAGTAGGATGAGGTTACACACATCAGCACCTGTGAACATGCAGGGACAGGCTCGAGGTGTTAAGTGAATCATGGGCAGCTATTGTTTGATGGCAGCTCCGAGCACGTAGCTAAAGTAATTAGAGACCACTGTGAACAGCTGTCCCGACCATGAGGGGAATGGAACAGCCTCCCAGCAGAAGTGGTAGAGGGTAATACAGGGAGGGAATTTAAACATGCATGGGATAGGCATACGGCTCCTGAATCTAAGACTAGATGCGTCTTAAGGGCTGCCAGTTTTTCTATAATAAAGGGGAGGAATCGTAACATGTAGAAGATCCCATTAGGTAAGAACATCAAAGAGATTTAGTAGATCATGCCCGAGCCTAGCACCCAAGTCCCAACACCGCAGCTGTATGACTTGCTGCAACACAACGGTTAATTATAAGGGTAATGGGAGGCTCGTCCCGATCAAACGGAGTGTTTTGCCTCAACACATCTGCGGCAGACTTTGATTTTGTTTACAAACGTGCAAAACGTCTCGCTTTTATGGAGTATGTGTTCCTTGCGCGTTCCTTACTTGGGGACGGGGGGGTATTTTCTTAAAGAGACACCCCAGACATTGTGCGCTTTAATGCATACAATAGTCGAGAGGCTCCTTTCAATCTCCATGGTGATCCCCAGCATGGGGGGGGATTCTGCAGCCAATCAATGGCAGGAAACTTCAGAAAACACAGAGGAAGCAAGGAGCTGCAGCTTCTCCTGAAAGCGGCTTTATTATTATTAATATTATTATTAGTATTTTGCTCATAAAGTACGAGCTCTCTTACCGCCTTACTGTGGAATATTAGACATCGACATCTGCGTCGTTCCGTTTCTGTTAATCTTAGAATTCAAATGATTTTCTGTTTTATCATTAATATAAATGCCGGTTTGATTATATAAACATTTGGAGTCGCTTGACGTTCCTTAACTGCTTCTTCTCAAAGCCTTGGAACTTGCAGAATCAGAACAGACCTAAACGCCTCAATAAAAGGGATTTCACTAATTAAAACGAATAAATGTATTTTGTCTACGCACTTTAACGGATAACCAAGTCTTCTGCTGCGTCCGCTCACTCCAAGTCAAACCTTGGGAGTTCCAGAGTATGCTTACTAGATGTCCAAGGTCTATACAACCAATTAGAGCTGGAAGGTTTGCCCTGTTTATCATCTATTGGCTACACACAGTTCTAACTTGGAACAATGCCCCAGATTCCTCAAATTTAATATATTTTGATCAATATGAGAAAGTGAAATAGGTTTGCCAAAGTCTGATTAAACCCCTGGCACCATCCAGAGCTCCCCGCTGTCCTTTTAAGATACGTTCTGATACGTTCCAGTTCTTTCTGCATTTTAATCACGCCATCCACTCGATTTTGCGGCTCGCGGACTAATCAAACTTGGAAAGGCCGTTTCCTCTTGGAATGGAGTAGATCTGAAAGCCGTCCATCTGATTTTTGACCAAAGAAACAAGCCAACAAATATCTGACCGCTAACGGCCGTTAATTTCATGATATTCTATTTATTTACCATCTTTATATTAAAAATATTTAACCACATGATGGATCCACACTAAAACGTGAAAAAAAAAGTCCTCTTAATTAAATGTATTGCCACAAAAATAAAATTATTAGGTCAATCGTTGTTACTTCTTCCACTTGACATTGACTTAAATGATCGGTTAGCGGGGCCGGCTAAGATCATTTAGGAAGAGAAAGAAATCAAAATTCTGGGGAAACGCAAAATGAAAATGTTTCTGGTGTATCTTTAAATCTTTGATCTAAAGCGTAACGGGACATGGGTGACGCAGAATCAAAGGAAGATAATGAGAGGTGGATGGAAAGTAATGTCCTCAACATTCTATTGTCTACAGATCGCTCTATATGACGAGGGAATGCAACTATGGTTGGCCCCTATGCAGTTGGTTGGTTGGTATCTACAGGGCCACTCCTTGTTGGTCCATGCTCTGGTCATTGGTCTTTGTAGATATCATTAATGCGCTTTTCTATAGGTTGAAACCTACGTAACGGACACATTCACGGCATTATATTTGGACTGGGAATGTGGTTTAGAAGAGGATCGGGTTTGACTTGGATGGCATTTTCTTCTCAGGATCGCATATACTGGTACAAACAAAAAAAAAAAAGGGCAGAAGGAGTAAAACGATCTGCGTTCTGGAGGAGCAAACTCTCCACCTCCAGGAATGCGATAATTTATCCCCTCTGCCTCTTCTCTTCGTACTCGGGGAGAGCTGCCAAGTGCTCTAAATGAAGCCCGTTCAACGATCCTGAGATCTGAACCTGTTTGGAAGGTCGGGAATGAAAAAACACAGAAACCAAAAAAAAATTTGGATTTTGTTCAGAAACCGAGACTCCAGAGACAGGTAGATTCCATCTCGACCGACTCCTCCGAACGACACAACGGCAGCGCAGAAAGAAATATGTCTGCTGTGGCTGCTCAAGTTCTAGAAACTCATGTTTTTGCTTTTTTTGGGTTTATTTTTGCTGTATGAGCATCCAGTTATCACTCCCACCGACACAAAGAATGCTAACGTTCTGGGTGTTCTAAAAGGATTACTGTAATCTCATGTTAACCTTTTAAACGCCAAACTGGTTAACAGCAGTAAGGAGTCTACTCCTCTGTAAAAATGAATTAACGGCGTGAAGACACAGCCTGCTTGGCTTTCCGAGTCTGTTTTCCCTGCCTAGATATTTATTGCTATTTTACAGATCAGAAGGGTATCCCAAACCGGGCAGTGGGGCAGCCAGCCGGGACTGTACCCAAAGATCACGACTGTCTCGTGCGAAATAAGACTATTGGGAGTAGATTTCCTAGATTCTCATGCAAAATATATATTTACATTTTTGAGAGGAAATTCTAATAGAATCTAGAACTCTTAAAAAATCTATTTTTTTTTGGAAATGCTGCTAAACGGCGCTGTCCTTTTTTGTCATGAAATACATAGACCTGCTGTTATCTGGATCCTCCCCGTTAAGTTATCTCTTCCTGTTGTTAAGTTGCTGATTCCCGTTGATTCGGTCAGACAGCCTTTTGTGAGAGTTGGGAAAGGAAATTAATAAGATCCTTGGTGGCCCTGTCCCCGTGACACAAAGATCTCATTTAACCCCTGTATGAAAATCCCCCAAACAATGAAACTTTTTTTTTTTGGGGGGGGGGGGGAGCCGAAACCTATACCTAGTTTTACTAAATTAACCCATTCACGTACGTCACATTTTGATTATTTTTGTTAAAAACACTTTCGTGCAAAAACTTGTTCTGGCTACGCTGGGTCTTTGGTATATAACTTTTACCGTGATATGCATGCACTGCCTTAAATACCAAGTCAGAAATGTCAAGTGACACACATGACCTCGGACCGAATTCAGTAAACTGACTGTATTCAAAAACTATACGAATATCGAAAAAGAACGCAGGAGAGACATGATGTCATCAGAATGCATTTGTAACGTTTCACCTCGAGTAACCTCAGCCTTCGCGTCTTTATCATTGCATCAAACGACTTCCTAGTTTATTATCTCCATCGACGGCAGCATCGTAGCAACCGGCAGATGTAACATCGACATGACTTTACAAGCTCTCTAGATTCAAAGCATTCGAATCCAGTGACGTGAGAGACGCTGCCGTGTATTGTAAAACGGATTAGTTGGGTTTTTGTTTTTTTTCTCCTCCTTTCTCAGATTATAATGTGTTTAGCAATCCGGTATCCTCGTTACCGACAACACAAACGGTCCAGAAACACTTAATCAAGATTTAAACAATTAAAGCAGCTCTCCCGTCGCGGGGAGTACATTCCAAATGGAAATAAAAAGGTTTCTTCTGCCAGGGCCATTGTACGTGATAATGTTCCCTGTTCCATATACCGTGTGCTGTAAAATCTTGGGTATAATAATCTCTTCAAGAGTCCTGAACTGAAAAAAAACAATAAAAATTACCTCTAAACCATGGTGGCAACACTGCCTGCGCCGTAGCAACGGGTAATGACATCATATCCTGGCTCTCAGTCAACGTGTGGGGACCAAGTGGACATTGATGGAGAGGGCTTTGCTGGCGGCCATGCTCAACCACTGGCGTTCCCTCGCTCCCAACGTGCCGACTTGAGTATAAGCACCAGGATATGATGTCATTTCCTAGCGTTCTGATGCAGGCAAGGTGCGTGGACTGCAGGGGAAGCAGAGGATCGGATCAGGTCCTTCACCAGCTGCTGCACCACAAGAGGAGAGCCTCCTCCTAAACCCTACAAACAGGGCTGGCTACGGGGCGGCCAATGGGGTCATGTAACACAAGTAACATAAATTGCATGGCCCTGCAGAAGAAGCTAGCACGGCTATCCACAAAGTAAGGGGAGAGGGAGAGATGTGATAGGGAGAGAGGGAGAGCTGTGAGAGCAGGAGAACTGTGATGAAGACAGTGAGGTGGAGAGCTTTGAGAGATCTTTTTTCTACCATTCCTGGTCCCAGGCATCATCTTATTGCCTGTCCTGCCTACAAAGGTAGGCAACCTTTGGAGGGGGCCCTAAATGTAGATGTGTGTGTGAGGGATAGAGCGAGTTGGTATATGTAAGCGTGTACATGTGTAAGTGTCAGTATACGTGAGTGTATGTAAATGTGTGTATGTGATGCTACCTGGGAACAGTAAATTTGTGCCTGTGCACAAGTAGCAATCTTTATCCAGAAATGCTTATTGGAACGGTTCTCAAGATCAGGACTGTCCTGCAACCATTGAGGCTGTTGGAAGGTATGGATTACAATGGAATGCAGCTAATCTCTTTCACACCATGGGTACTTAGACATAGTTTGGAACCAAAGATTTATCTGCGGCAACCTAGAAATAAATGTCACCTGCCCACATTTGTTAACAATGGCCAACGCGTTTCTCTTTATCTCACTGCATTTGTTGGGACTTCTAAACGCTGACATTTAAAAGGCAGATTGGAAATTCCTCTTCCCGCCAGGAAAAAGCTATAGGTGACATCCCAGCAGCTTCCGAAGGTCCAGCATCAATTACGCATTCTAATGCTACGAGCTTTGACATATTAAAGTTTTTTATATATATATATATTAAAAGCTCATTTCTATCTGAAAACACCAAATGCTTCTTATCAAATGTGACCTTTTCAAAAATCTGAATCCGTATCGGAAATTGGCTTTGAAATGGACATGAGAAGACTTCCATTGTCAAAAGAAATTTAAAGTTAGAAGCTTTTTAATGCATCCCTCACAGCTTCGCACCTCTGACAGCGCTCCGGAGCGGCGTGGGCTTACGCCACATGCTTGGACGGCATGCCGACGGAGAACATTTCCACCAAAGTAATTGCTCGCCTCTAAGAACGGCTTCGAGGGACGTAGAGCTACTACTCAAATGACTAAACGTTGCGCTCTTGTACATCACAAGCCATTGTTCCATTCCTTCTCAAAGTGAATTTACAGAAGACTTATGTTTGATATGCCTGTGGTCTGCAATAATTAAACTGAAAACTGCAATATAAATATACATATACACACACTCACACGTACGCACACCGCCATTCAAGAGTTTGGTGTCACTGGGCTGTTTTCAGACATTTCTATTTGTAACATAATCGGAAAAGGGCTTTCTAACGATCAATGAACCTTTTAAACTTAAACTTGGATCAGCAGACACAACGTGCCACTGGAACACAGGAGTGATGGGAGTGATAAAGGGCCATTGGAACACAGGAGTGATGGGAGTGATAAAGGGCCATTGTATGTAAACAAACGGGTCACTGACCATAGGGACAGGCATTTTACTTTAACCCCTTCCGGACCGCCGATTACATACTGCGTCTTCACTTGAAGACCGCAGTATGTTTTTAAATATTTAAATTCCGTGATCGTAATTTGCTGAAAAGTTGAGGGGGGGTGGCTGCTACTGATCGCTGGGAACACCCAGCGGTCAGTAGCACCCGCCCCTCGCGATCCCAGCGTTCAAAGCGACGCTGGATCGCGTAAAGGCAGTGACGTACCTGGTACGTCCCGGTCTGCCGGTGACCCGTGACCCGGAAGTACCAGGTACGTCCCGGTCTTGAAAGGGTTAAAGGACTCTCCAAATACCTTTCAAGTGTCCCAGTTTTCACGGGACAGTCATGATTTCCACATAATCCTGGTGGAGGGAGGTACTGAATGTATATATTTAAAACCCAGGAGAAAAAAAAAGTCAATGGGGTGTCGGAAAAGGCCGGGACACCGCTGCGTTAATCAGTTACGGATATCCGTATCTGAAGGCGAGGTAACCGACAGCACAATGCAGAAAGTGCCACTTGTTTCGTTTCACTAATGACGGCAGGAAATTTTTGTTCAATGAAAGATCGAGGAATGATCCTAAGAAGGCGACGTCAAAAGAACCCAAGGAATATGGGGGAAATGACCGTATTTGCTCAATTAGAGGCCAGAATATTGCAGACGGAGTCACAGAGAAAGAATCGTTCGGATTTTTTTTTTTTTTAATGTTTATAATATTCTCCTTTTTAGATTTTAACAAAGAAATAATTTATTCACCAATAATATAATATAAATAATTTATTTTATTTATATTATTCCTGAGACTGATAATAAGAAGGCTTCTTCCGGGGTTTGTGCCCAGCGATGGCGTTACATGCGCATGAAGGACTACCTACTGGGGCTCATCAGCAGCATGAACCTCTTGGAAGGGCTGATTGGCCGCCATGGAGGACGTCCGTAGACTGTTGTGTTTTTAAATGTATACGAATATTGTATTTAAACGCTTTATTAAATACATTTTTATTGGCCACTTCAAACTTATTCCATGAAGACATCCCAAAAGGGAAACCAGTTTGGATACAAGTGTATATAATATATATATATAATATATATATATATATAATTATTGGGGCTTTTAGTGCTCTAGAACCCTGCGATACCCTCATACCCAGCAAATGTTCCGAGCTCAAGCCCATTCTATACATAAGATGGGTTTTTAATAAATATACATAATTTAGGAGTTATTTATTAACCGTTCCATGATCACGAATGGACTGCATTAAACACAATACATAGAGAAAACTCTATCTAAAAAATTGTTGCTTTCCAATCAAGCAGTTAATTTTTTATTTTTTTTTTTAAACACACACTAGGACTTTTGTCATCGCCCTCTCCATCCGTCCTCGGTGTCAACGACCCAGAAAGCGAGGTCGTACCTGAAATAAATGAATAAGAGCCGGTTCTAAGGACTACAAAAAGAGTCTTTATAAAATAAACGCTATGTGTCGTGGAATGTCAAACCCTGCACCTTTCCAATGTATATTTAGTAAGCCATAGCAACGGGTCCAGTATAAATAGCTCGGAAGGATGGCTTGGAGCATATGGAATAACGTTTTAACGAGGGGTACCTCCCCTCCCCCGCACACACACATACGGCCTGTTTGCTGCGAATCGGGGGCATGTCGAGTGACAGTGCGGTGTTACTCGGGTTATACACACGTCGAAATGTAGCAGCAAAGTCCTAATTGCTTCGGGGATGACGTTCATTCCTCACCCGGCGTGCGCTTTAAAGGGACTCCGACGGCATTCTATCTTTTTCTAGCGCACCGGCAGATTCCGTAGAGCTGTTACAGTACTGAATTGAACAATATAGAAAGTTTACGTTAACACATGTAAAGACGTTCTAGTACGGGAGGAGAAGAGGGCCCTGCTCCCGTGAGCTTACAATCTATTACTAAATGATTACATGAAATGGAATGGACATATTCGCAATACAATAATAACCTTAATTATCATTGAAAATGGCCAAAGGGGGGTGCATCCATGGGTCACTTGTTCATAGCGATTTATGTACTGGAATAAGGTATTTAGAGGAACAAAATGTACTTTATTTGCACAATGTCATTTATACAACCTTTTCCTGCTGTTTCTATTCACATTATTGGGGTTTTTAGGGCTGTAGAACCCTGCGATGCCCTCATACCCAGCAAACATTCCGAGCTCCTAGAAAAAGAGGGGCATCAAGGTAGGAAAGAGGGGTTTGGGGGAGCAAAAGAGGGACTGCCCCTCCTAAAGAAGAACACTTGGGAGGTACACAGCCCCTTTGAATGGTTGCACTTTTTTGTTGTAGCAGATTCGGCGATCAGGAGTGGCGAGACCGGTTCACATGAAGCCGTTCTAGCAGAAGAACGACTTCCATGGATGGTTACACTTCAAGATGCTGCTCCGCTTACAGAACACAATACGATGGGCACTCGAGCAAGCAACGCAAATAAACCCGAGAGATATTTTATTTCATTCTAGTACTTTATACAAACAAAGAAAAGTTTGTGTTTTCCCATTTCTATAGAAACAGCCTATTAGCTTGGTTTGGGCATTCAACGGAGCAAGGAATGATGTTTCGACCGCTGCATTTAGTTAATGATTTACTGGTTACGGGTGGCTGTGTACGCTGGCCTGGGCATGAGGGGGCAGGCCTGGCCCAAAACAGATGGACCTATTGGGCAATCAAGCTCCGTGGTGATGGTCATCGGGACAGTTGGGGAGATGTCCCTTATAATCAGCCAATTCCCGCTAAGGGATTCTATGTATGAGTGTTTTTGCTCCTTAGAAGGCTCAGACACACACAAAAAATAACGAGTTACCAAGAAGAAGATGGCGCTTTGGGCCCCAAAAGAAATGTGTACGTTTTGTGTATCTACGTCATATGCCGGAGACACACAAAGGTTTTGGCTACCTGGCACACTAGAGTTATCCACAAGGACCACCACCTAGGGACGTCAGAGCACAGAGTGGCCAAACCTGCTCATGAGAAGCACTCGTGGAGTCAGAGCCAAGAAGGACCCTCGTGTGACTCATGGAGCTGTGAAGAACGTCCCTGCTTATTGGAAAATAAGAGTCAAGGACCATCCGATGTAGATCAGTACCTGCTTCTATATGAATTAGCTGATCATGATAACCTTCAGGTTTTCACACACGCTAGTGGAGACCACCTATGTTCACAACGGTTCTAATAATGGCCCTGATGAAGAGCATAATTAATGTGCATTCATTATGATTTTTAACTTTAGGAAAAATAGTTGCGGAAGGAAGTCCAATCAGGTTTGATTTTCTATTAAAATGAAACATTAAAAAAAAAAATATTGTGTGAGTTTGAAGGACAATTAATATTAAAAATGTTTTTTTTCCCCCAATAATGCAAAGAACAGCTTAAAAGATTTAACAGCCAATTATAGAGGACGTTTCGCTTCTTAATCCTTCGGAAATTAACTAGTATATTCAATACTTTAATCCATGGCGCTGATTACTCAGCTTTTAATTATTATCCAATTTATCATGTGTGCTGAGCGTTTCATGACGTAAATAGCCACGCTTCCTCCAAAAGGAAAATAGGCAAAAAAAATTGTTTTATTAAAAAATAGATTATAGGAAAAAGTGTAATAAATATCAGAAGTGGCTAAAAAAATAGGCAAACATCAAAATTAAATTCAGATATTTTTACTGTTATAATAGTGGTCACATATAAAAATTGATTGGGGCGCAACGCTTGAAAAGTGCTCCACCGTAGCAACCAATGGAATGGCCCATCACATACTTAGTATGAGAACTTCTTGCACGTGCTCAGCAGCGCTCCTATTGATGTCACTAAAAGAGCAGCCAATCAAAAGTATGGTAGCAAAACACCACTGTTCATATGACATGCATGTGATTGGCTGCTGCTATTCCCATTAACTTCAACGGGAGCGCAACTCCTATTGACTAGAATGTGCGTTCGACTGAGCGTGTGGAGGAAGCATACTGGGGTATGCTTCCTGCTTTCAGTAGAGGCAGCTGGGGGCGGAGTTACATGAAACAGAAGAACTCCAATAACTAAACAATGCCAGCGCGGATTTGCATGCAGTAAATCGCAATGGGGTCCATGTAAAATTAACTTCAATATGCACTTAACGTAAAAGCGGGGCTGGAGTATACTTTTATTGCTGTTGCTGTACACATTTTGAGCGCTTATTAAAAGAAAAAGGTATTTCCGGCTCAAAGTGGGACAACCACTTCTAAGTTTAATATCAGTGCAGTGTTATGGCGCATGCCCCCCCTTCACAGTTTATACACAAGTGATATATTTCAGCATGAAACCCACAACAAATCCATTTTGGTGAAAAAACAGGCTGAATCATAGTTCTTCATCTCGAGAGCAGAAGACTATAATGGCACGGCATGGGTGGGGGTTCTAAACACGCATCTCCTCTGCCCGCCATTTATTCTTATTGCTTTATAAATAGAAGAGACTTTTTGTGCTTTTCCAAATACAACCAAATTGTGATGAATGCAGAAGAAAAATGGTAAAAAAAACCCCCAACAATGTAATAACTTCACTGCCGTATTTATCCTTACAAATATTCGCGTATCGGTCTCGTAAGAAGCACAGGATGCCCTAAATGTGCCCGGGTATTGCCCCTGCATAGATGCCAGCTGTCCTGAAAAACAGGTTGCCCCATCATAGCAAAAATTGTGGATACAAAACAAGAGTTGACAAGACTGGCCTGAAAATCTGAGAAAGTTGGCAGCTTCATTTCATCATTAGAGGCATCGGGGCTTACACAGCGTTGCTATTTGGGCGATATTCGTTAAATCGTTCAGCTAATTTGAGATTTGAATTCATGTAGAGCTTTAACTCCCGATTGGGATATCCATCCGCAGGAATACTTTGCCCACCCCTGCCAAAGATGGTCCCTTGTTTTAGGGGCGCAGGTCGTCGTGGCCACGAAGTGGGGCTTTGCAAATCTCTCTGTATGTGACGTGCGGCCCTTGATATAATCAGGTGAGATATTTCAAAGAAAAATAATGTATTTTACTTAAAAAAAATATATACTTTGGAACTTGTAACACTTTACCCAGAGACCCCGGAGCAAACCGTGTGTTCCCGGGTACACCTTTACCTAGCAAACATTCTGAGTCTCTAGAAAAGAGGGACTGGGCTTTTTAAACAGGGACACGTGGCAGGTATGATTCTTCTAGGGGCAAATGAAAATTCAATACCAGGGTCCAATTTAAAATAGGACACCCCAAACAATTTAATGCACGAGAACTGAGAGGTACCTTAAAGTTTGCATGCCCCCCCCCTGCAAATACAAAGGGGTTTCTGCAGAAGCTGCAGCTTCTACTTCAGGTTTAAAGAATATTAGAGTCATTATACTTAATAATACTTAAAACCAGATGAGTATTGCATACGAACCAACATCTCACGCGTCTCGCTAGGCTTGTATGTTCGGAAGTCCAAGAAGATGACCTTTTTTTCCCAGCCCCGTACGGCTCTATTAGCAGAGCCCCCCCCGCGCTGACCTTTTCTCCCAGCACTGATTGGTGTCGAAATGTTTTTCACAGGGATGTCAAATGTGAGATCGTGGAACCGAAAATAGCGCGAGGCGAGCTAATCATCAGCGTGTCACTGTTGGCACATACACGGCGATTCACCGGGAATTCTCCGACCCGCCGCGCCCCCCCCCTTCCTTGGAAACGCACACGCCGCAGGGTACTTTCTGCGCCTTCCTATAACCAGACAATGAACCTCAATCTGTTGAAGGGACGCTCTAGTGCCCAAGAGAGCCCGCTGTGAGCCCTTTCACGAGCATTCTTTAAATGTACTAAAACCAAAAATAAAGCGTGTCTTGGGGAGAAGCTGCAGCTTTCCAGATGATTTTCTCCACTGATTTGCTACTTGAAGCAATGGGAGCGGTTTCCATGCATGCGCTCAGTGGTCTCAATAGACCCCCCCATTGGGTTTGGCTGAGCCAATGCTGAGGCTGCCTTGCGGTGAGGATATCACCTGTCCGGAGATGGGGGCAGGGAAAATGTATGTGCAAGGGGGGGGCACCGATTTCACTTAAAGTGAGCTGTCAGCTATAATATGCATTAAATGTATATGACGGCTGGAGTGTCCCTAGTGTTAGATAAATGGCATACAGTATCGAGCGTTGTCATTCCCCTTGAATTTATGTAAGCACTGCGTAAATTATTCATTAATAAATAATATTATTATTAATAATATAAAAAAATAATTAAATTTTTAAGACCCTGTAGCAAAGCAGGGGGATTTCATGAGAAATAGCTTTGTGGCTAATTACTTAACCTGATCCAGCCTGGAAAGCTTCCAGGGGCAGCTGGGTTCAGTAATGTGCCCGGCCACCAGGGGGCCTCACTGGCGCGATCGGCATTTCTCAGGTAAACAACGTTCTGGTCGGTGAAACGGATCGCTGATCCTTTTAAAAAAAAATGGGTATTACTGTCCCTTTAAGGCAGACCATCCCCCGACCGAACCTTTAGAACAATCAGTTTGGGATTAATAAACTGCTGCCATTTGTAAAATGTATCCGTTTCACACAATAACACAAATTACAGCCCCTTTCTCTTCCCTGTGTATTTCCGATACATTTTAGAATAATAATACACTCACTCACTCTAGGAGATGATATTTCCAAAAGCCACTTGACCTTTCGCTGATTGGCTGCTCGTTTTCCCGTTCTTGTAAGTAAGAAAAGGAACGCGGATTCAACAAGTGCCCAAAGTGCCCGGGGTGCCGTGTATTGGAGGGCTGATCGGAAGGTCTCATGAGAGACGTCTGGAACGTTCAAAATGTTTCAACACACGCAAAAGAGAGACCGCCTGGAACGTTCAAAATGTTTCAGAATGCCCCCCTATACATTTACTCCCCTCCCCCAGCTATTTTCCATGTAGAAGAACACATCGTCCTTCCTGCCAGAAAGTCACGGGGTTGGGGGGGTTAAAGAAGACCCCCTAAGTGCTTCTACTAATGGCAATACTTTCCGGCCACTGACTGAAGCAGCCAATCGGTGGCGCAAAGCATCAGAGGGGGCGGGGAGCTGCAGCTTCTCCCTAAAGCAGGTACTAACATCGTATAAAGAGAGGCACTAAGGGGTAACCCTCACTTAACCCAAGCCATACAATTCATATCGTGTGTCTCCCTAAATCAATGAATGATTAAAATCCACTTATTCATCCAAAGATTATAACAGAAAACCCCAAAGATGTATAAATATTAAATATTAGGTATATAAGTATATAATATTTGTATATAGTGTAGCTCTAATGCAAGTAATATTTCCCTCTCCTTTAAAGTTAATTTATTCATGCATATGCGTTCTGTTATATTTAATTATCATATATTTATATTTCTTATTTATTGTTTTGTATATCGCCGTCACACTCCGTAGCGCTGTACAATGTGTAGACAGGACATAGGTGCTTGCAGAAACAATAGGTGACGAGGGCCCTAGATCTAGAGGATCTATCTAGAGGATCTTATGATTTGCATTAAATACACAGAAGACCCCCATCACAGATACCCCCGAGCCCCCGATAAACCCATCATGTTGTGAACATCACGTCTCACGTGGTGCGATAACATTATTACAGGTCTGCCGCTCGGATTACTTTCATGCCGTAAACCACCCGTTCATTGTAGTTTGGAGAAAAATATTCCTGCCAACCTAAAGATGGCAGTAAATGGCAGTATCTGCCCCGGGCCCTGCATTACTCCGCTTGTTTATGTTTTTAGATTACTGGATAGCGTCCGTGCTTTAAAGCCGTTACAAGGAAAACACGGTGTAACAGATTATGTTTACCTGTCTGCGTACGCGGTAGGGGCCGTGTCTCGGCAGGAGATCATCACCAATAAAACCGGGTTTTACTTGCGCAACTCTCATAGACAACAAGTTTATTTGCCTCACCTGGCACTGAAAGTGTTAACGATGCGCCCAGTGAGCGCCATGAATTCAAAGGGTTAACTATATGCTCTGTCGATCCAAGGCATTACGTACCCTCATCTGGCACTGAAAGTGTTAAACAGAATTCACAGCTAGCCATGAGAGCACCATGAATTGTTTTGTCGTGTTAACCTTTTAAGCTCCAGAGCCTTGAGCAACGCATTAGTGTTACAACCTTTAACCAGTTAACTACATGCTCTTTTAGTGAAATGCATCCAGTGCCCTGGCACTGAAAGTGTTAACCAGAATTCACTGCTTGCCAAGCAAGCGCCATGAATTGTTTTGTCCCGTTAACCTTTTACGCCCCAGAGCAAATCATACGTGTGTCAACCCTCAATGGGTTAAATAACTACACGCATTTTAGTACACTGCAGCTAGCGCCCTGGCACTGAAAGTGTTAAACATGCTTTATTGATCAGCAAGTGAGCGCCAGGAACAGTTTCATCCCTGTTAACCTTTTAAGTTCCACAGCCCTGAGTAATGCATTGGGAGTACATTTAACGGCTTGCTGGATTAACCACTTCAATGCCACATTGCACCTGGCCCTCAGGGCAGCTATAAACAAGGCTTGCAACCATCCGGCACTCACCAGGTTAACTGCAATTTGCCTTCTGACATCATTGTAAGCCGTGGAGAGGCCGTAAAATTTTATTTGCATCCTCTGTTGTTTTTATAGTTTGTTTACGCTTTACAAAACCGTTAACGCCGCTCAGTTAGGCACCGGCGGTTTCTCCATCCATCGACCTCAGGCTGGGATAACGTATATAATGATTATTCTGCCAACACCTGAGCTTTTGGAAGTTGGCGTGGAGCCACGACGTGTCGCTTAATCCAAAAATATTTCTGCGTTTCCGTTAACATTCAAAGTCCGAAAACTTTATTTTCAACTCAAAGCATTTCGGGCTGCGATGCTGCCTCCTGACGCGGCCGGGAGCCCATAGGCCGTGGCGAGAGTTTTACAATATTCCCTGGCTCTGGTTTAATGTCCTCGGGCTGCTGTTTGATCAGCTGATCCCCGGCACTGGAAGAGAACACTAAACTGCTGAGTTTCCACTAAAACTTCAAGCAGCCGCTCGGGGGATAGACTTGGCCGGCGGCGACGCATTCGAAATTTGGGGAGAGACTCTTAACGGAGGAAATGCTTCTTGCTGCAGAGTCAGGCGGAGGATTTAATCCGCTGAAGAGAGGTTTTAACCAGATCTCCAGTGTTCCTGAATAACTACTCTCACGACCCTCAGGCTTGAGGAGCATCATGGGAGCTGTGGACCATCTAGTCTGTCCGTTTTTCCTGCTGCAAAGACTCAAACCTTAATCCTTAGTCTCGTCTTCAAGAGCCATATCCCTATCCCATGTATGTTTACATTCCCTTGCTGTATTAGCCTCTACCACCTCTGCTGGGAGGCTGTTCCAAATGAAAATCAATGGCAGTAGGTATATCACATACATGGAGATCTCTTGGGATGAACATATCTCCCGCATGGTATATCGCCGGGGGGGGCGGGCGTCAGTGCGTTTTTGGGGGGATCTGCAGAACACCCCCAGGGGCAGTTTATAGGGACCACACGCACCTATCATATGCATTAAGGTACATATGATGAATGGAGCATCTCTTTGACGTGATAAACTCGTTATAAAAGGTTTTGTACCGTGTTAGCCGTTGAGAAAACAGGAGAAAAGTATAGTAAAAATGATACCATTTATTGGCTAACTGAGAGTTTGATTGCGAGCTTTCGAGACCAAGTTGTTAGGTCCCTTCCTCAGGCATTAATATGGCTCCGTACCTAGCACACTGGATTAGTAGTCCATACAGGGTTATGAAACCCAGTAACATCCCTCCCACGTCTAAAACTAACTTGGA
The DNA here is from genome assembly GCA_009364415.1 of Spea multiplicata. Classification (NCBI taxonomy): domain Eukaryota; kingdom Metazoa; phylum Chordata; class Amphibia; order Anura; family Pelobatidae; genus Spea; species Spea multiplicata. The sequence continues at coordinate 32,181 of VKOC01003171.1, forward strand.
AGCTTAAGCTAAAGGAACAGCCAAATTTCATGTTTGTTTACATCAGCCACCTACGATCATGTTCTAGAAGGCAGTTTGCCTGCCGTCTGTTTGGTAATTAATATACACGGTACGTTAAACCGCATTACGGAATAAAGTGTTGAAGGCAAATGGATTTTGTCCCATTTGGGAAGCAGAGGGTTAATGGGGCCCTCCAGCCATCATATGCATTTCATCCGTATGTAAAGAATACATACCATATACTTTAATATGCATTCTTTGCTGGTGGGGCTGGATGAGACTGGGTTTATTGCTCCCATCACCCTCGGTAGCACTTAAGGGATACATCTAAAAAAGAGACTTCTGAGGCCCTGTAAGCTGACGAGACGTACGTCGTTTTGTTCTATCCATCTATATGAGATTAATAAATATTGTGCATTTTAATTGTTAGAATTCATTGATATACGGTAAATATATATATTGATCTATAAGTGATTTCATTGGGAATCGGGTTGTGCCATTTTAGCCATGGGACTTTGCCAAGAAAATAAGAAACTTTGGTAAAGATAAATTAATTTAATTGCAATCTTTTAAGACAAATTATGGCCGCTTTGTACTATAATATAATGTTTAATATATATATATATATATATATATATATGATAATATGCCTGAAGACTTAGGTTGCCAGGAAAGCTAGCAATCTAATCCAACTCGGCTAATAAATAAGAATAATATACCCATGTGAATGCGGGTGAGACTTATGGAGTGCAATCTTTTGACTCTGAAGGGGTTAAAAAGACAGTTTCATTTTCTTTATTGTCTGGGGATATCTTTGATCTTCTTGCCGGAGAGTAATTTCCGGGGTAGAAATGTGAAATGTAGTGGGGGCCAGGGAGGCATCGATCAGCAGCGAGCCGAACGCATGGGGTTGGATAATAAGGACCTGGCAGCCACAAGCAGCCCCGGAAAAGCCAAGTTCTGCAGTTATTAGGGGAAAAAAAAGCTGAATTTTGGATCTCTGCATAAGCGCCCGTCCAACATTTATCAATCAAAAAAAAGGCAAGCGGGATGGCGGCAAGAATAAACATTTTTAACATACGTGCCGCTTAAAAAGGATAGAGGCTTTCTGGATCTTTAGAAATATTAAAGTAACCTAAATGAAAAAAGCTTTCAAATGTAGGGGAAAATTCTAATCCGGAATATCATGCCCTCAATATCTCAGTCCGGAAGAGCCACCTCGCGGTGCCCAGCTTCAGAGTCTGACACGTTGGCCACCTGGGACCTCCAACAGCACCGACCTCCATTAATTTGGCAACCCCAAACTGACCTACTCGCAAAGCCGGGACTGTCCCATTAAAACCAGGACACTTGGGAGGTATGCAGTATGTCTATAACGCTACACCTCACGATACTCGGATCAGATGAGCCATAAAGTTACAGGACAAGATAATGTCCCAGTTATACCGGTGACGCCATATGTAATAAGCAGTATCCTTGGGAGCAATGAAGCTTAACTATGACATCATTCGCTTCCCATACTGCTTCCATTACCAAGTGTAATAAATCTTGGTACATGAAAAATGTATCAAGGTGTTAAATCTAAAGCCGAAAGGCGTCTCTACCATCTGTCTTCAGCTGGTGTGGAGCTACACCTCCCAAGGCGCTCAGCTAAACTTTTCTCTTTAAAGTTTCCAGTGATGCATTATGGGAAATGTAGTTCTGCAACCACGGCAACCTATCCGCTAGGTACAACAGATTTATCACGAACTGCGCAGTAATGGCAATAAGCGTATGACATTACATATTCACATCACTATACGTCTGATAACATCAATGCATGACTTAATTAGAGTTAGTGCAGGTTATTGCCACGGCAGAAGCTCATTACAACCAATAATGGTGCAGCCAGAAGTGCGGCTACTTTTATATTTGCCGATGATATTTGCCGATGATATTTGCCTTGATGCCTTGTTTATTTCCGTGCCTTTGTTGGGATCGCAAAACAGCGGGACGTACACAACATTTGGAGGCAGGAGAACATGAAAGGAAGGAGAAGACCAATGTGGCCACAAAGCTCCTTCAAAAGCTCAGCTCCACTCACTTTGAAGTTTGGGTTACAGACAATTCCCGTGAGACTTTACTATCGTAAAAAAACCCCAAAACCAACAGCAAACAAATAAAATCCACGGGGCAAACAGTAATTTCCTTACACAGGAATCTTATCGAGCCATAAATACTTCTCGGGTAACGGGGAGCGGCTCACACATTATCATCATCGCCAGATAACCAGAGTTCCGCGGAAACCACTGGATTATCTCCTTCTCGTAAACGCAGCCCCGATTCCTTAATAAATCCCCCCCCACTCCCTACCACGTCTACTCACACGACACAACAGGCTAAAGGTCAGAAGATGAACTCGATTAAGTTGTAACGTTTCGAGGTGCGACACAATGTAGCCTTCTGAAAGGGACACTCCGGCCATCACCTGCCCTATGACGGCCGCGCGATCCCGTTACATTTACATGGTGTCCCTCGGGCTAATATATGGGGGGGGTCTGCAGTCCACCAGCTACTCTCCATGCATGGGGTGTGTTCGGCTGAACGCGGCTCCTGCCACCATTCAGCTTCAGCATACCGGAGTTCGCCCCGGAGACTCTGGGTAAAAAAACCTCTACTTCTCCGGGTCTCCACAGAGAATCCCCGGGTCCCGGAAAGCATTTGATTTCAATGAGGTCGTTTGCCGGCCTCTGATTGGCTGCTTCGCCTGATCCACGGAGGAGGAGTGCCTGAACGGTTTATACCCATTTTTGGGGGGTTTTGGAAACGTGCACTCACAGCTGCGTGAAAACGTAAGTGAGGCCGGCGGCTGGATATGTGCGCCCGCGCTGCGTTTTACGTCCCAGCCGTACCCCCAGAAGTGATTATATATTCCGAACACAGTGACACATTTCACGTGCCCCCCCCCCACCTCATTCCATAGGACCTCAGGGATTTATCCTGGGTCTCTCCACATGTGTGCTATAAAAACACAAAATATTTCACACAAATGGTATTCAAACGAAAGCCACACGAGCCAATCTTATCCACGACTAGTTAACCCTAAAGCGGACCTGTCGCTCTAGCAGTTCTACTCACTGAATATCCCCCATAGCAATGCGTTTACAGATTTCTGCTGTACGCACATCTCCCGTGTAGCCAAATATTATGCAATATGCATAAATATAATAAATGTACACATTACGCACATTCCGATTTACACCTTTCCTAGAGGTGCGTGGATCGGGCATTGTTTAAACCTCCAGCCCACGTGCGAGTACGCAGTACCCTATTTACGCGCTCTCTTATCATGTAGGCTTCACCCAGTGACGTCCCCTGGCCGACTAGGGCGTACAGAGGCCCTTAATCACTCCCATCACTCCTTTATCACTCCCATCACTCCTGTGCTCCAACGGCCCTTTATCACTCCTGTGTTCCAACGGCACGTTGCGTTCGCTGATCCAAGTTTAAGTTTAAAAGGCTAATTGATGGTTAGAAAACCCTTTTGCAATTTATATTACAGCCAGAAATGTCCTCGTTTTATATGAAAACAGCTCAGTGACCCCAAACTTTTGAACAGTAGGGTATATACGGTATATATATATATATATTAAGCAGAAGTAGATTTTGCAACAGGCAATGCAGACGTTCTCAGAGGAGGCATCTGGCATCCATCTGCCGAAGCGAAAAGTTAAACTCCAAACATGTTTGCAGCGAGGATTTCCTGCGATGTATCTGCTGCGGGATCCGGATCGCTCCGGAGTAATAATGAATTTAGATTGTTTTTGTGTGGCTTTCCGTTAAAGGTGTATGACCAGCTGGGGGAGGGGGGGGGGTGTTAAAAAAAACTTTAGAAGCTCTCATATTCATTTACATTATAGATTTCTTGGCGAGGTTTATAACATTCCGTAAAAGAAACATTATTTCTTTTCAACATATAATATAATAGTTCAACAAATGAAAGATTTTTTTTTTAGCAAAAAAATAGAACTTCTAAGATTTAATACACTTGTTTTTAGACATATCCAGTTTGACAGCATATTTTATGTTTTATTTTTTCTTTTTGTATTGGTATAATTCTGATCGAATAGTGGGAATTTAACTTTTTATACAAGAAAAAAAAAAATCATGAAGATTTTATTTTTTTTTATGGGCTTTATTCTCAATCAAAAATAATAACAAATAATGAAATGCATTATTTATTTGATTTGAGAATAGCAAACAGAAATCTGCCTAGCAGATAAAATCCGCGTATTTCTGTTTTGCTTTTTCTTACGTCTCTACAGTTTTAAGTCCTCAGAAAAAACACAAATGTGCACCTTGGGCAAAAAAGAAAATGTAATTTTATTTTATTTTGTTTTTTTAAAAAACTTTTTTTAAAAGCCTAAAAATGTTAATTATATCCGATCGGTTCGCGACGATAAATAATTAAAAAAAAATATTTTATGAATAATGAAATATAATAATATGCAAGAATGATTCAAAATAGTTTAAGGTGAAATCACGTAACCACTGATAACACAACATTATTAAAAACTTTATTTTCTGGAATTAAATTCTGTGCATTAAACACAAAATAAGAATTATTATATTTAAGTGAAAAAGGGGTTCTCTGCTGCCTGGCGATCACAGGGTTAACACAAGGCCACGTTATGGCTAATTCATGTTACAGACCCCCACAGAAATTCCAGGGTATGGCTGCACCCAGCAGCTACCCAGCCCCCCAGGATGCAGCCCCCAGTCCCTGCCTACATCCTGTGCTATCTACTTTATGCTAAAAACTCCCACCACTAAAAGTTAGAAAAAAAACTTAGAAAACTTACACTTCCTCCCAAGAATGTCTTTGTTTCTTAAGATTTTACCCCTCAATTAAAGCAAAACTACCCTTTACTGCCTAAAGCAAAAAAAGGAACCCCCCCCCACACACCCTATCAATTTGCAGTAAATTGTTTAGGTCAATAAAATAACAATGCGGAAAAAAATATTTTTGTATTTTTTTTTTTAAGGATTTTTTTTTCATATTATATATATAATTTCTAAAATACTAAAATAATTTTGGAGATTACGGTAAGTACAGACCTGCTTGGGGGTACAGACTCCCATAACTCAGATCTAACAATGATAGAAGTCTGATAACCCAAGACAGCTAGACCTATGCGTACTACATGTTTATATATAATAAGTGATATTAATTATTTAATGATATAATAATAATATAGTTTTATAACTATATAGTAGTGAGTGAGTGAGAGTGTGAGTGATTGAAAATAATAATATAGGTAAGTAATAAGTAAAAATAATAATATAGTAATTAATAAATAGTAATGGTTATTATAATAATTAGGACACCTATTATTGAGGGGAATAATATATCATTAATTAGTACTGGGATCTGGATTTTGTGAGTCAGTAAGGAGGAGACCTTAAGGCAGAATTTATTAGGAATTAGAAACGGAATATAGTAATTAATAAATAGTAATGGTTATTATCATAATTAGGACACCTATTATTGAGGGGAATAATATATAATTAATTAGTACTGGGATCTGGATTTTGTGAGTCAGTAAGGAGGAGACCTTAAGGCAGAATTTATTAGGAATTAGAAACGGATACAAAGTGGAAAGAATGGAACCAACAGCGCTCGGGCGAGAACCGGGGAGGAAAAACCGACAAGCCGTAAAGACAATAAGCCCCTAAACCCAAGACCCCCCGCCTAAAGACCCAAACCCCTTAAAATCGGGGGGGCTGAAAGTTTCAAGGCCTGTCTCCTAACGTGCTTATCCCCCCCCCATCCACCCAGAGCCTGCCTTGATTCCTGCCCCCTTTCCAGCTTAGAGCCTGGGCACATATACCGAAGCCAGGCGGCAGTTTATAGCTCCCATTTACAGCGCTGCGGAACATATGATAATTAACATAATCAATATATATAATAATAATACATAAATGAGCCTGATCACCGGCCAGCCCTGTATGCCAGGCCTCCCCCAGCCAGCCCCCCTCTCCATGTCATCCTACCACCCCATACAGTACCTTATCCACCAAACTGCCCCCTTCGCCATGTCTATCTACCCCAGCTACAGTAACCTTTACTCACCAAATACTGCCCCCTCTGCCATGTCCTATCTTACCCCAGCTACATTACCTTATCCACCAAACTGCCCCCTCTGCATGTCTATCTACCCCATAGTACCTACCCCTGGGCTTATGATCTCCACCTTTGCTGATCACACAAACGCCAGCTAACACGAAAGATTGCCACACTCTCTGCCCCCTAATGTTACACTATCTGCCCCTAATGTTACACTATCTGCCCCCCTAATGTTACAATACCCAGCCTTCCGCAACACACCCTACCCTGCTCTACCACAACTCCCCGTCTTACCCATCTTACCCCTGCCCTGTCACATCATACCCTCCCGCCTGCCTCATTATACCCCCAGCCTCTCATATCTTACCCCCCGTCCGCCACATTATACCCCCAGCATGTCACATAATACCCCTACCCTGCCCCCCCACCCCCCCCCCATCCATATCCAGCCTTCTAGATACCCCCATCATGCTCATCCAGCCACCCCAGCCGTGTCTCCAGCTCTGCCCGTGCAGCTCACACGGCAGGCAGCATCAGCCCTTTGTCTGCTTTAATCATCCAACAAAAGGCACCAAAAAAACCCCGAACCCCAGAGATCCGCAGCATAAAACCCATCAGCCCTCGGGAGAGCCGCCATAACTCACCGGGGCGTGCTGGGAGTGGGAGTCCCGCTGCTGGCACACGGATCCCCGCTCTGCCCTCCTCCGATCGCCTTCTCCCTCTGAGCCTCCGGAGTCTCTCATATAGCGGCTGCCGGGCCACGTGGATCGGAGCGGGGAAGCTAAACAGAGAGGCTCCGCCCCGGCTGCGCTCTCAGGGGCCACCCTCTGGCCGGCTGACACCCGCGGGTGGGGGGGACTCCGAGGGGCAGCCCCATCCAGCCTGTGCCCTGGGTTTGCCCCTCTTTATGTGCCTGGGGGGGGGGGCTGAATAGGCATCTACTGAAGGATACAGCCCCCACTCATCAGCTGAGTGTGATGGGAGCTGGAGTGCCACAGGGAGAAGGCTTTGACTCAAAGGAGAAGCTGGCTGAGGGTTCTGGGAGTTATAAGAGGCGCTTACCGATCTTGGGTTCCATAGATGAGCAGCCGGGACTTAAACTCAACTCCCATCACTCAGCAAACGTGGCAAGCTGGGAGTAGTAAGAGTTGGGGATTCTACACAAGGCACGGCTGGCTGAGAGTGATTGGAATGGAGAATTATGGGGCATGCGCACTGATCCCAAGAGTACTTGGCTGAATTGCCATCTTAGCTGAGAGTGATGGGAACTGCCACTTGCCAGGCGGTACATACGATTTTTTTTTAATAGCGCCATCATATTCCGCGGCGCAGTATAACGGGTAACAGCGCATCACATGACAATTCACGCTTACCGATTAACCCCTTAAGCATAGATTGTTAGGTTGGCGCACCCTGGCATGCGAGTGGGCATGCGACCGAGAGATGGAGGACCCTCCCCAAGCCAGCTGGCAACGATCACCCTACAGGCCCGGGCTGGCCACCTGGCACCAGCGGCTGGATATACCCGGCTGCGCTTACGTCCCCAAGTGGCTGCTGGGCTTAAAGTGGCAGGGCCACCTCGCCAGCCCTGGTACACCGTGTGGGGGCAATCAGCAGGGGATGCTGGGGGCAAATGGGCAGATTCCGTAAAATCTCTCCATTCATTTGCAATGGGGGGCTCTCATCTTTCATATGCATTGAAGTCTAAATGATGGCTGGAGTGTCCCTTTAAAAAAAGAGACCACCCTGATCACCCCCCCCGACGGTGCTATAACGATCGGGATTGGGGTAAAGTGTACTTTTCGCTACTTTTGCCAAACTTTTGAAAAAAACTGATATTTTATAACCATTCCTATTTCTGCATCATGGGTTTTTTTCCCCTCTTACGTTCTCTTAAAAATTTTTAACCCTTTAATGACAAAGCCCGTACATGTACGGGCTCAAAATGCATTGTTGTCAATGGGTTTCGGGAGCGCCCATTGTCCTTAAGGGGTTAAAAAAAGTAAAACAAATACAGCCACCTTGGTTTTTAAGTGAAACGTGCAGAAAAAAGGCAACTCCCCCATCCAGCGGGAATTCCCATGACATCGGAGTTTTGCCGGTCAGTGAATTTGTGTAAGCGTTGTGTAAAATCTTTAAAACTGTGTAAAAAAAAAACAAAAAAAGAAACCACAACGAAGCAGAAAATGCTATTTTCGAAATCATGATTTGTCCACAGTAGTTTGAGGTAATAAAAAAAAAAAAATTAAGGGAGCAGTTTGCCAATATTAAATGCAAATATTTTCCCCGAAGTCAGGAGATTCGGCCGATTCCCTCCCTGCCTTAAAAAATAATAAATCAAAAAGAGAATATGTGCAAATAAATAAATTATAAAAAATGATATAAAAGTGCTAGAAACACCTAAAATCTGAAAAGTAAACAAGAGGGGTCACAACTACCATGATGTCACAACGTCGCTCCTAAAAATAGTGCTGTAGGTTAGTGCCGCTTCCTCGGGTCTCCGGGTCACTTTGCTCTTGGGAGCAGTGTTAAGCCACACCCACTTCCTGCCCAGTTCCCCTCCCACTTTTTAATGTTATATGAGGTTAACCTGTTTTTGGGAGGGGACACGACCATACCTGGGATCTCTCTCTGGTTAAAGTCCGCTTTAAGGGTCTTTGTGTCAGTATCCTGTTACGTTGGGGGGGGGAGGGGCAACACTTGGCCTCTCCCACTCCTAAATTGATAGCATTTCGGCTATGTCCCGACCACGTGATATAGTCACTGCAGGTCAGCTCTGGATTGGGCAGCATTCTGGGGGTTCTAACGAGACCCTCCCCTGTACCCATGTGCAAAAAGCAGTCCAATTCATGTCTATAGAAGCAATTTTCGGCCACCTCAAGGAAACGTCGGAACATGGAGAACCTGGAGCTGCAACTTCTCCTAAAGGTTTCAAGGTGACCGTACAACTATGCCTGGCCTTTTATCTTGCCCACAACCTCGGCCCCTATAAAGAGCAGGAGAGGGGGAGCTCCGAGGAGAGCAGGTGAGGGAGAGCTCCGAGGAGAGCAGGAGAGGGAGAGCTCCGAGGAGAGCAGGAGAGGGAGAGCTCCGAGGACCAACCCTTGGATTTTCCCAGCTGTGATCAAACCAGGAGACCAGGCCTCTCACCAGCTGCTGGACCACAAGGGAAGACTGAGCTTCCTCCTCCTGAGCCTACAAAGGTAGGTAAGCTGGGACGGGGTCCAAAATGTAGATCTGTGTGCAGGGCTGGACTGGGGGTAACGAGGCAAGCCCTGGCCCTTTAAGGCCAGTGGCCACCTGATGACATCACTGTGGTCGATGGCTGGATATGACAGGTTGCAGGTTATTATTATGCTTACTTATCATGGGACTATGCGTATCCAGGTGGTGGCCGCGCTCTAGACGACCCGTTCTGCTGCTGGAGCGACAGAGCGAGACATTGTTTCTGGGACATTATAGGGCAGTAGCCCATCGGGCTATTGCCCAGTGTACTTAATGGAGTGGGTTTGTACATGTAACTGTGTGCATGTATCAGCATCATGTAAATGAGTGCATGTAAATGTGTGCACCTGCGTGTGTGCGTGTTATACACATACACATACTTATTCTGTTTTTTAAACATTTTGGGTAAATTTGCATCTGTGTCTGGGGAAAAATAACAAATTCTGCTATCCTACCTGCGATAATGCAAAGGGTTAACCTACTCCATTCCCCATGGCAATTATTTCATTTAAATTGTTTAGAATTTCCAGTTTTTAACCATCTTTACCAATGTTTTTACCTTATTTCGTTCCATTTATAGCGACCTACGCCACTTTTATCTATATTTTAGACGGTATTTATGAGTTCTTGGAACGACATTCTAATGGAATCCTCAGCGTGTTTGAACAATTGCTATGAATAAATATTTCATTAAGGTCAATCTCGGTGACATCACCGCCACTTGAAGGTAACTAATTGGAGTCTCATGCATACCATGTCGCCTGTCTATGTGTGACAGTCCCATTACCAACCACTCTCTCCCTGCCATTCCCACCGAAACTCTCCATGCCTTTACCTCCGACTCTCTCAATGCCATTACCTCTGACTCTCTCCATCCCATTACCAACCACTCCCTCCATGCCATTACCTCCGACTCTCTCCATGCCTTTACCTCCGACTCTCTCAATGCCATTACCTCTGACTCTCTCCATCCCATTACCAACCACTCCCTCCATGCCATTACCTCCGACTCTCTCCATGCCATTACCTCCGACTCTCTCAATGCCATTACCTCCGACACTCTCCATGCCTTTACCTCCGACACTCTCAATGCCATTACCTCTGACTCTCTCCATCCCATTACCAACCACTCCCTCCATGCCATTACCTCAGACTCTCTCCATGCCATTACCTCCGACTCTCTCAATGCCATTACCTCCGACTCTCAATGCCGTACCTCCGACTCTCTCCATGCCATTACCTCAACACTCTCCATGCCATTACCTCCGACTCTCTCAATGCCATTACCTCCGACTCTCTCAATGCCATTACCTCCGACTCTCCATGCCATTACCTCCGACACTCTCCATGCCTTTACTCCGACACTCTCCATGCCTTTACCTCCGACACTCTCCATGCCTTTACCTCCGACTCTCTCTATGCAGGATTGTCTATCATTTTCTGGCCAAATCATTGATTAATGATAAACAAATGTCCTCCTGATTTTCAGGAGCCCTATAAGGCTGTATTTTTCTAGATTTCTTTTGTGTCCTTAAAGATTCACTGCCCACCTGCACAGCCTTTAGAGTCATGAAATTATTGAGTACCTGTTGCTACCTGTTTTTTCAAGCGGTGTAAATTAAGGGACTTCTTTCCTCGGTAAAGCTGAATTAGTGGGCATGTGGTGACAAACAAATTCTCTGGCAGGTGGTGACAACCTAAATATTTTTTGTGCTTTTGCAGTGTGTGGCCGGGAATATCGAACCTCTGGCCGCACATTACAGCACCCAATCTCCAGATTGGGAGAATGTGTGATGCACCCCATACCCACTGTATGTCTTATCTGAATTAGATATGACATCATGACTTGACCTGCTCAAACACCACACTGAGCTGATGCTTTATGGCAATGCTAATGAAGTCTGTTCCTCCATAGACGTTCATTAGTCAGTGTCAGTGGGTGATTAAGACTGAGCCATTCTATTGTTCCCCATAGGCGGTGTGATAAGGAGTCGGGGTGTTTGTCTGGTAGATCAGGGCTCAGATGACAGAGCGAGAACTCAAAAGAATCTATCCTATTGGGGGCCTACGAAGCAGATCTAGAACGTTCTCCGTTTTTTTCTATCACTGTATTATATGTCTGTTCGGCTTTCAGATGGTCTCTGAGCCGCGTTGACCCTTTAACATGCCTTCAAGCATAAAGGGGCAGGTACAGGAGAGGTGGGAAACCGTATTAAATGTCACAGTTGTTTAGAAATTCCAGACTGGTCCTTTACCCTTTAAGAGATCCTTGTTAACCTCTTGAAAGTCCTTTAAAGGCCCGGTTCCCCTAAAGACAAAAAAACCCAAAACCTTTTATTGTTCTGTCTGGAACTTTAAAGCAAATCACTCTTTTGATCTGCAGAAGTGTAACAAAATGATTTAAAAACGGCTCACAAAGTTTTTTTTTTTGTTTTTTTTGCATCATCCTATCAGAGCATGCGTTTGTGTCACATGACAAGCACGGATGAGGCAAAAGTTTCTAGGAATAAAAAAATATTCCTGGGAAACAAATTACGGATCCATGAGTACTAAGAATGATGTTTCTAGCGTTATTTTGTTTAGAAAGGTGTAATAGGGACCCTCCAGCCATCATCTACACTTTAACGCATGTCATAGCTGAGGTGGTGTGTCCCTTGACAACGCATGGCGTTATTCTGCAGAATCCCCCCATTTGCCCCTTCCCCCGCTCAGCCAAGCCGCCGGCTCCGTCAGCTCTGTGTACCCTTTCCTGCCACTGATTGCCACTCCAGGTTTTGGATACTCCCTCTGTGAAGGGCGCGGCTTTGGGTGGGACTTATAACACGCATGGGAGGGGTTTATAATAAGAGTGGGTGGGATTTATGACATATATGGGCGGGGTTAGCCCCTTATAATGGCTTGGATAGCCCTGGAATTGGGTGAGGAGCGGACATACCTTAACACCGCTCCCAAGACCCGGAGGAAACCTGGAGAGCTCCTCAGTATGCCGATTGGCTGCTTCAGACAGCCAATCAGGGGCTATAATCAATGGACAACGGAGGAGGAGGAGCTGCAGTTTAAACTTAAGGTAAGATATGCCATTTTTGGTTTTTAGGAATGCATTCTTTTATCTTGTGGCTGTTGGGGACACTAAATCTTAAATTAATATATATAGTGATCTGAGATTAGAGCTTAATCTGAACAGTATATAGAGTAGCAGTAGGAAGCCTATATGTATTTCTGAACACCAGTTCCCCTCCCCCACTTACCTTTCTGCCCCATGTGTGTGTGGGGGGCTTCTGGGAGTTCAAAGTATCCCACCGGGGTATCGTGTTCTTGCAGAAGTCTCGCATTCGCTCAGATGATCTGTTGTTGGTTGACTTCGTGGAAACAATGACTCCGTTTTTCCCCCCCGGTCTGTTTTCACTCGCTACAAGAAGTGAAAATGGAACTTTCTCTACATGGCACGTTCCAACCCGACTACAGCAAATCACAAAACACACAAAACACGGGGCTTTACCCAGATCCCTTTCACGTGACGGGCTGAATGGCGCTGGGGTCGGTGCCAGGGCATTTGATTAAAAGGGCAGACACCAGAGGTTTGACACTGTATGGACGAGACGCTTCCTAAAACCAAACATTGTGCTTTGTTCTCCGTCCAAAAGCCGGCTTTGCATTAGCCGAGGCTACTTACCATTTCAAGTGTGCCTAATAGTGTTTATTTTGACTTCTATTATATAATTAGTTCCGCTGTGGTGTCCTTTTGTATTTTCTTTTAAGCTACTTCAGTAAAGAACAGAAGTCTCATTTGAAACATATAATGTGACAGCGGATCAGACCCATTCGGCCCCATCTAGTCGCCTGTTTCTGTAAAGACTCAAACCTTAATCAGTCGTTGGTCTCGATGCAGGAGATATACGCCTATCCCATGCATGTTTAAATCCCCTCACTGTACTAACCTCTACCAATTCTGCTGGGAGTCCATTCCACTTACCTACCACTCTCTCAATAAAGTGAAACATCTTTCTATATGCTATTCTTCATCTAGATTCTTACTTGAGTGTACTTCCAACTGTCTGTATCCGTGAAGGCATTACATCTGGATTAATATATTATTTATTAATACATTTGCATATTTTCCTATTGATTGCACAAGCTATTTTTTTGTTATCTATCAGCCTCTTATCCAAACCCTAATAAACATGAAGTCACCTGCTGGCAGCACGGCAGCTGATTGTTCCTGTTGCAGGAACCAAAGGGATCCGTTGACTAGTTAGAGGTGAGAAATGGTATTTCTGGTCACCCATGGAAGTTCAGAGGGGGGGCAACTAGACCTTTGGCTTCTTTGGCCTTAAAGATTTTGGATCAAATATCTCACAGTTAGAATTTTATTCAGCCCACAACACGCCTGGTTGAGAAGAGATTTTATTTCTCATAATAGCATTTTATTGATTTTCAAAGAAAATCATTGAGAAATAAAATTAATATGTAAAAAAACGATGTAACCTATAAAACTTAATTATGTATCTAAGGGGTTAATATAAAATAATAACACCATAAAGTATTACGTATGTATATAAATGTTCCGTATGTACATTTGCCCCATTTGCCTTTTCACTTATCATTATGAATTGATGGGGACATCTTGGCCCGTCTGGCCAGAACCAGGTACCATCTCCATAGTGCTTTACTTAGTAGTTCCAGGAGCTGACATAATTATGAAGAGAGCTATTCTGCTCCTCTACCGTGAAGGTTTCCTCAACCCTTCCCAAGCTTGGTGGGCAGAGAAATTTAAGGGTCGACTCCGTTCAGAACTTTGACAATCAGGGCATTGCTCGCTTTGTCTTTTTAAGACCGATCTTACTACCATTTTTTTAATAATGAGTCCTTTTGCGAGTTTTTGCTTGCAGATCCATTTTTTGGACCTTAACTTAAAGGAAGGGATTGGGTAAACCCTTTAGTATTATACCCAGCGGTAATGAAGTCTCAAAGATGTTCTTCCAATCAAGTGGCGAAGGGTGGCCCGATTGGTGTAGAAGACAACCACCTGTCTTGAATGTTCTACCGTTCTATGTATTATAAAACGAATCCAGCATGGTGGCCATGGAGTTCTTCACGCCAAAGTCCTTTGTTTTTGTGGACCTCTACCATGCTGTTACCAAACATATAACAAACTTCCAAAATGAGCAGCCAATCAGAAAGAAGAGACCAGGTGCATGATGGGAAATGCATGCGCAAGAGAAAGCACATATCCAATAATTACACAGACAGATCTTCTACATGGCTGTGTTGAAAGAGGTTTATTACGTGCGGGGCCAGCTGTGGGAGATGTTTTTTTTTTAGTATTTCCAGCGAGTCCCACCCATTTATGAGACATATTCATTACTCAGATCCTTTATCCCGTTGTAAACATCATTTTTACAGACTGGGAGAGGCTTATGTTAAGACAAGATGTAATGATGTAAGAATGTGAAAGTAAAACGCTCCCTGTCAATCTCGCATCATCACCGCCGTTCCTTACTATGTTTACTATGTAAAGTCAGGGCATGTAAACGTATACAGGACGGGCATGGGGCTCCTTAATCCAAGACCAACGGCTGATTGTGGTCTTTGCAGCAGGAAAAACGAGCGAATGAATGTTCCACATTCCTAAATCACAGTTTCTCTACATCAGCTCCAACTAATAAACAGAGTGTTTCGCATCAAACGGAAAACCTTTTAAAATACATTTTTGGAATGCCCGGTTACCAAGGATATTTCAACACCTCATTGCAATAAGAATGTTCTACTTTTGCTTTGCTGTTATTATCTAAGTTAGCTTTTCTACAATTTTTTACAACCTTTCCTCCTAACACTCTCAGCCATCATCCTAATCAAGCCATATGAATGATCAACAACCTCTACAGATCATCCAGACCCTATCAACTTATCGCCATCCAAGCCGTCCACCCCTAATGCTTCACTTCCCTCTCAGCCACTTATTAGATTGCAAGCTCTCAAGAGCAGGGCCTTCTTCTCCTTCTGTACCGATTTGTTATCGTTTGGCCCAGATTGCCCAGGGCAGTCCCCCAATGGGACTTAAAGTCTCGGGTCCCAGGCAGCAAGTGCATCCTCCCAGAATGAGAATTCCGAGCCAAGGAGGTCTCAACCAATCAGGAGAAACTTCTCAACTCTCCTTATTGGCTGATTGTGTGGCTGTGTTGTAATGACTTGTAATAGAGGGGTTAATTCTCTGAATTTGCTCATGTCAGGTAATAGAGGGTAAGAGAGACCATCTATGTCTGGTAAGAGAGACCATCTATACCAGCAAAGCCCAGGATTCTCTGACATCATTAAATCTAAAAGGAACAATAGGTTCACATAGGTCAGCTCCAGACTGTGTGACCGGGATCTTCCAATTCACCTTAAGATTGGTATAGAAAATTCATAGACCAGAGAGTTCCCAGTTATTTAATTAGTGGGACAGAATACCCAATTAGTGGGAATCTCTACCGGCTCTGCTAAAGAAGAACGCATATAAAGTATAAAAATCCAAAATAAATAAATAAAATAATTTACCTTAAGCAGAAGCTGCAGCTCTGAAGCTGCGCAATAGACCTCCGCCCCCCAGCATTTGCCGTTTCCAGCTCTAGAGCTGACTGATGCTAAGTACGGGGAAACGGGCAAATGTCTACGGGGGGGGGGGTCACGCTTTGCAAGGGGGATCTCTCAGCTA
Source organism: Spea multiplicata (assembly GCA_009364415.1). Taxonomy (NCBI): domain Eukaryota; kingdom Metazoa; phylum Chordata; class Amphibia; order Anura; family Pelobatidae; genus Spea; species Spea multiplicata. The sequence goes on from VKOC01003171.1 coordinate 48,206, forward strand.
TCATATGCGTTAAAGTGCATATGGCGGCGGAAATGCCCTTTAAATTCATTTGGCAAAGATATATTGTGTAGGATAAACATCTTTGGAGCAAAGTATTTCCAATGCTTTTGTTTTGGATGACGGGTAAAGAACAGGCTCTTTAAATACAACAGAGACGTTATATTAATTAACGGATTAAGCAGGGACAGGCCAGAGGGGAAATTACTAAACTCACATTCACAATGCAGGCTTTTATGTTCGGGGTTTATTGATAATTCAGCGTCCTACCGCAGGAGAAGTGCTATGCGGTATTTCGTGAAACTCCCAAAAGATGACCAGAAGCCATGCTAGTAAAACCGCAGCTAAAGAACGAGTTATAAATTAAATGATCAATAAAAGCAAGGACTGAAAGAGGAAAGAGGGGAAAAACAGGAAGGATAAAATGAGATTAGAAACATTAAATCCCACAGCAGATAAGAAACATTCGACCCATCTAGTCTGGCTATTGCCCCATGATCCCCTTTGGCACTTGGCCCTGTCCACTGCCACCCTATTTCCACCTACTGTCTGCCATTTTTTGTCCTGTTGAGTGCTGGCCCATGCTCTTCAAACCATCAGCTCTCCTTCTTAGCTCCCAATGTAAAGGAGGAGAAGCTCCAGAGAGAATATTGGAGAAATCCTCTGATAATTATGGGACCTTTGGAATTTTGCATCTCTTTCAATTCTACATCTAATGGGTAGAATTCTATGAAAGATAAACCTTCGGGAATAGAGATGAGTAGATCAGGTGGGAGCTCTACAATTTGTGTAATTATTATTTGTAATAATAAAATAAAATGTAAAAAACAATTCGGCCCATTTCTTGATGTAAAGATCCAAATCTTAATCAGTCGTTGGCCTTGTCTTCACGATCCATGAGCCATATGCCCATCCCATGCATGTTTAAATGACATCATTACCATCTGACCGTCTAGTTTCAGATCACTTGTTCTAACATTTCTCCTCCTTTTGAAATAAACTTCCCTCCTGTACTTTGTGAAACCCCTTGAAGTATTTAAATGTTTCTGTCTCCTCTCTTATCTCTCCTCCAAGTCGGACATATAGAGAACTCTTAGTCTTTCCTGGTCATTTGTATCCTGGAAATCAGTTACCATTTTAGTCGCCTCCTCTAAACTCTCTCCAAAATGTCAATATCTTTCTGGGGATGGGGGTCTCCAGGACTGCCCCCAATAACTCTAGATGAGGTCTAACCAGAGGTCTGTAAAGTGGCAGAACCTCCCTGTTCTATGTCAACTACGTCAACTACTTCTACGTCAACTATGTGACGCTATTGTTATATAGGTTCCTACTGCCACGTAGGTTGTCCAAGCTACGCACTCATCAGATGTGGTAGTTTAATTCTGAATACATAATGGTCAAGAACGTACTCACCACTTGGGTCCATTTGCCAAATCCCTACAGCTTTGAGTATTCCGAACGCTCTCTAATGGGTCTTGGCATGGATGACTTTGTATTCAATGCGTATCATTAAGGTCATTGTGTTATTACAAGAAACAGAATGAACGAGAAACAGAAAAACAGATGGTAGAAAAAAAATGACACCCAAAATAGATTTATTCATTTCCACTCCCCTCTTTAAAGACATAATACATAGATAATGTAATCTCACGCAGAGCCGCCATTAGCAAATCATTTATTGCTAAAATAACCATGGAAATAGAGTCCATTGGGTTCATTACTGTCCTGGAGAAGTAATGAAGAATAGCCTAACATTGACAAATGTACAATCTAATATATTTGTTCCTTTAAAGACGTAAATATTTATCTGAAAAAACAGGAAATAGCAAACTGGGTATAAATCTGAGAATAAAGATTATAGGGTATACAGTAATTATAAACTTGCAAACAAGGCCCTCTTTGCCTAATCCATTAGTTTGTCATCTATAAATGTATATATTGTAAGAAGCGCTGTATAAATTGAATATATTATTATTATTAAAAAAGCAACGCATGATGTGAGCTTTAGTGTTATCCCAGTTGCATCTGTTGCTGGAGAGAATAATGTGGCTTTTTGGCTTCAGAAAGGGGCAGGAGTAGCCGATCATGTGGGTGGGGCTAGCCACATCTGGGGTGGAGCTAACTGTTCAGGGTGGGGCTAGCTACAGTCAGCCTTAAGTGGGTGCCCAGAGCTAGAAGGAGCTGATCCGGAGACCCAGGGAAGCACCATTTTACTCGGAGACTCCTATAAAGTTGGATGAGTTTGGGGTGGAAGAACTTGACCGGTCGCATCAAACACCTTTGAGAAGAACTGGAACAGAGATTGTGAGCCGGGCGTCTCTTCCAACATCAGCGTCTGACCTCACAGACGCTCTACTGGATGAACGGGCAAAAATCCCAAAGAAACTCTCCAAAATCTTGTGGAAATCCTTCTCAGAACAGTGGAAGCCGTTATATCTGCAAAGGGGGGACCAACTACATATTAATGTCTATGTATTTAGAATGCGATGTCAGAAGCGTCCCTGTTGGTGTAATAGTCAGGTGTCCCAATACTTTTGTCCATATGGTGTACCTTTGATACCCTTTGCCAAGACGTCCAATGTTTCTAAGAGGGAGTCATAAATGTGTCAATACTTCTTTATAGAAGTGGGGTAAGCCAGTCAATGGTGCCATCCAGACCCCAGGTCCTGCTCCAAAACCAGATTTGTTTATTGAACATGTCTGGAAGGACCCACAAATAGAAGGCTAAAAGTCTTTACTCCGCCGTCTATTGTAGGCCCTTTTTGCCATTTATAACAAATCAATGAAATACATAAATCTTTCTCTTGTTATTAGCGGAATAGTATGTTACTGTAACAGCGCTTGCAGATAAGCTAGTTCAGACCATTATAAAATAAAAGAGGATATCCCTAGAAAATTAAGGTTCTAATTTGTTAGATTATCATTTGTTAGATTAAGGTTCTAATTTGTTAGATTATCTTTCACGTGGGACATTGTTTAGAGTGTGGTTAGAAGGATCTCATTCACTTAACATGTTCCAAACTTTTTGGAGTGAGAAAGAGATCAAAGTAATATTAAGACAAAAAATATGTCTAAACTCTGGCCAAAACCCTGAGAGTTCCCAGCTATGATTATTAGAAGCACTATATTCGGTATATATATATATATATATATAGTGCATACACACACACACACACATACATATGAGACAAACCACACAATGGTCATAAAACTTGGACGCACCGACCTCAGCTTGCCTGACTACTCTATCTTTCTGTTTCAGCCACTCAGTCTGCTGTTATTACTAAACCAGACAGCTGCTTTCAGCTCAGGAGCTTAACCACCTGGGTATCAAGTAGCTACGTCTGACAGAAGACCCTACTGACCCGACTGCTGGACTCCAAACCTGCCTAACATCAGTATCATTACAGCGAGGAACTCAAGGAAAGGTTCATTGCCCACAAATAAATTCGTATGTATATATAAATCTTCTTATTGAGAAATCCACAATCTATACCAACATGGTGTCCAGTTTGGGGGGGACTCTACAGCAAGCTGACATATTTGATCCAAGATATGGTGTATCGAGGATGAAAAGGGACATCAAACGGTTGTCATACATTGAGTAACCTTAGTGTTATGTCTATTAGAAGAACAACCTAACACATATGTGAATTATCGCATTATATGACCTGTGTGTATTGTATGTAAAATGAAATATTTTCTTTATCATCCTACTGGACATCAAAAGGTGGTATTAATCTTTGATCAAAGTTCTTCTGCGGGTATTCAGATCTGTAAGTTTTTTGCATAGACGGGAAGTAGACAATGTTCAATGTTTGCTTCTCCTTACATTAAAGTGATTACCACGTGTCAGAATATACAACTGGCTTGGCCGTAGCCACCTGAAATTTGACTATAGAGTTATGGTGAAACAATACATGTCTTTGTTCTAAGTTCTTTTCATACAGTTTTTGTCAGACCCGCCAGCATTGACAGCGAATGGCGTACAACAGGGAATTTTACAACGTTATTTGGTTAGATGTTATCACTTGGGGCTTCCTCTTCTCAACGTGATCTTTCAAGGTCATCACAGGCCATTAGGAAGTAGTAATATTTAATACATTTTATAACATGCTGCAGCCAATTTATAATCCACATCACCCCCTGAGTTTATTTGTGGTTTTGTCCTTTTTCTGAAGGTTATCCGATGACCGGTTTTCGATGCAGAGGTCATGGATTACGTTAATCTGCTTTAATTGTCAAGGCCGATCTGGATCAGTTCTAGTGCCAAGGGCTAAATTTGTAACAACGAGCAAAGACATGAAAAAGAAACTGACCAAAGTCCACTGTCATAGATTTAGAATTTTGGGTTCGGGTTAATACGACCACGTCGAGCTTTATCAGATCAGCACGCGTATCACAGTAACCGACAAAATCAAACAACAAAACCATACAATTCACAGAAATATTTTAGGGCTGTATTAGCTATTAAGTGAAGTATCTGCTAATTTGTCTTATCACCCATGTCTATTAGAAACATGCCTTGCACCATCACATTTGAGATAATTCTTTTACAGAGGAACAGTACGGCTCGATTGGGTTTATTCGTAGACTTCATGTACATGGAACATGGAAGTATATGAAGGTATAATGCGTGCACAAACTGTACACATCAAAGCAGTTCCAGAAGCAGTTCCAGAGGCGCAGAAAATGGTGGTCTTATGGCAGGAATGGCACCTGGGGTTGAGTGAATCCATTGAGTGGTGGTGGGGAGGTTAGTCTTCCTCCTTACCAAAGTAGTCTTTTAGCAAGATGAGAATAAGCCAGCGACAGTCTCGGACAGTGACCTGTTCCCAACTCAGGATTAGGCGGTTCCTAACAAACCATAAAGTGTCTTCAACAAAACACATTAGGTACCAAGCTTCTTCTACGGCACCTCTGTGTGAGTTCCTGTAAAAAAGTTGTAGGATATAAACTTTGAGTTCATTGTCAGACCCCTTGAATATTTGGATTGTATTAAGCGCTGCGTAAACTGTTGGCGCTATATAAATAAGAGATAATAATAATTTTCCAGGGATCCCAGCAAACCCTTCTCAGTGCTCTGAAATTCCAAAATTCAGGTGGTTGTCTCCACTCAACTTGTGTCTTCAAATGCTTTCCTGCCTTGTGATTGTTCTCATCCAGTTCCAGAACTCTGGATTTCCAGAACTTTGATTTTAATACTTGACACAAAACACATTTATTCAGGAGCGTCTGGGTGTCTGGTCCCAGATCTTTAAACTGAAGCAACCTGTGCTCCAACTCCAGATCCACGAAGAAACATAATTAAACCATTATAGGACATTGTAACAAAAAAATCTTCATTTCTTCATCCAAGAAGACACCAGAATCCAAAAAAAAAGTCAGGCGCAAAGCCATCAACCTTTTGCACAAAGCCAGCAAGAAGAAGACACTTCAAAGGCATAAAAGCACCACCTGAAGCTTTTCACCCCCCAGGTGCTTATTCCACAAATGTCCCAATGTCTTCTTGGATGAAGAACCAAAGATTTTTTTTGTAATAATATCCCTGCTTGACCCATGCATTGACCACCTATGAAGGCTTGCTGCCTGCCCTGACCTCTGTCCTGTCCCAACCACATCTCTACTTCATCTCTAATGTTGATGGTCAACATGCTCTTGGGATTGCTTGCCTTGATTTGTCCCCCATATTGCAATTCAGGGGTGTTTTCCAGCGTTTTACCCCCTTACCACTTCTAGGTTTTAGATCCGCTGTTAGATTTTTCAAGTCGCTCACTTTTAGGAGAAAATCTTATATAAAACTTAGTAACGGGAAGCTTAACTTCATTTTTTTTACTTGCTATTACCTTTTTTACGACTTCATTTTTTTTAAATAAAAAGTGAGACACAGCTCACTTTTTTTCCCCAATTCCTTCTTAATTATAAACATATTTTTTTGTAGGATCTTCTATTTACGTCTATTATTCATTTTCCCTTTTGTGTAGTGTTTTGACAGATGCTATTTTTTATATTCAGTGCATTTTATTGTTGGGTGAATTCAATGAATGTTGTATGAATACAATGTAGAAGTTGGCAAGTGAAAAAAGACTCACTTTGTCTAATTTCAAAACCATTTTCAAATATATTTCATTGCCCATCAACATGCAAAAAAAGCTCATTATATAAAAACGGAATAAAGAAGATAAAAACCCCCCACATTTTCAAAGCAAAAAGTCTATACTCCTTTATTAATTATTGAATTGCACATCATTATTTACGCTTCTGAACTGGCTGAGGTGACAGATTGTCCTAATTCTTAGATCTATATACCAAATATTTATTATGCTGATAATAATAGAAAAAATAATAATCTCAGCATTATTACTGTAATATGAATTATTTAAAATAAAATAAAAAAACAATACTTATCTTACGTAGAAGCGGCAGCTCCAGAGCTAAAAGAAATTCAAGAACATTCGCAATAAAATCACTTGATTCCAACAATTATTGTTCAAAAATGAATAACATAAAATAATGAAAGAGTAGTTAAGAAATGACTGGCAGCCTATATGATAAATGGGTTACGCACAATTACATAACCGTAAAGATGCTGTTAGAGAAACAATCGCCCTCGCCAAACAAATAAATCTTATCCGATCTATCATTTTATTCTTTCCTCTGAAGGTTTAATGATATGAAAACATACTAAGGGACTTTTTACCCCTTAAGGGCAATGGGCGGTCAATAAACCCATTGAAAACAATGCATTTTGAGCCTGTACATGTACGGGCTTTGTCATTAAGGGGTTAAGAAGCTTTTGCAGGTTATATGGCAACAGCCTATCAATGCTCGCGTTTCTGTCACACGACAACTGTTCCTTGAAAAATATATAAAGAAGGCAAAATTTTACTGGAGATTTAATTCTAGGAAGACTTTGGCTTTTATTTAAGTATAGATGATCCTGTGTATGGTTCTATATGCAAAAACCGAGGGGGGGCTAGATTCCCCCCAGGGTGCTGCTCCTCAATTGGCCGGTGAAAAGGTAGATCCTTGATCTCCCCAAGCAGCCAATGGAGGCTTGGGACAGCCTCCGCGGACTGCACTAAAACGCGCCATTAAGACACGGAGCGACAGGATGTGATGTCATATCCTGGTGCATTATAGTGAAAATGGCCGCGGAGTGAGTAGCCGAGGACGGTACCCTGGGTCAGGCTTACGGCAGAAAATACTCGATACTCATTATACATAGAGTAACCGCTTAGTGCTGATAAGTTTCCAGGGACAAGGTCGCCGTGTGAACCTGAGATCTCATTTTTATTTGTGTCCACGATGTCTGCATGATGAGCCAAAAATAATTTGATAACGATCGGCAATACAAGTCATAGCCGGACAAAGGGAAAATAAAAATTTACTGCAAAATTCTTTCCTGTGCGGTCATTTCTCACAATGGCCGATCTTTATCAGAGGTTAATATGTGCCGTACTAAAGGGTGCTATAACAATGAACAAACGTTGAAAGGTTAAGCAAAAAAATTAAGCAAAAACAAATATTACAGAAAAGCGAGGATTTAAAGGGGAATTCCCACCTGATTTTTTTTTATTACTAATACCAGATTTGAAATACGTTAAAAATATACGTTTAAAATATTGCACTGTTTTCTTTTTAAAGACAGTTCTAGTTTTTACAGAAAAAAATGTTTTTAGGCAGCTGCATATCAGCCATATCAGTTCTCGCTCTGTTATCTGAGCCCCGACTCCTTATCACACTGCCTGTGGGGAAACAATAGAATGTCTTAGTCTTAATCACCAAGCTAGACACTCTGACTAATGAAAGTCTACGCATCCAGGTCTGCAGATAAAGGGAGTTTATTGAAACAAGATTTTTGTCAATGCTGACTGACATTACATTTTACAGCACTGGGGGTTAGTACTGTATGCTGGGGGGGTTATATTACTATATACAGCGCTGGGGGGTTATATTACTGT
>VKOC01003172.1:0-18915 GCA_009364415.1 Spea multiplicata
GGGTTAAATCAGGTAGCCATTACCATGAAGGCAAATTTCAGTATAGATCTATCGTTTATACTTCTTATGGAGTATTTATGCTCGGCATTTTGCTGGGAAACACTGAGGACTCATGGAATACCTGCTGTTTTCAAGCACAGATAACAAGGTAATATAAGAAAAGATTTCAAAGGAGACACGCGGACACGATGCCTCGTACCTTTTTTTTTTTTTTTTCGGCAGCTCATTATTTAAACTTCGAAAAAGAGAGTGATGTGACGGAGAAAGCTCTTCACAAATCCCCGGGGGACATAGGGACATCAGCTCCTGAATATTTTACGAGTTTATCACCATCCTACGCGGTAACACATAGTTCAAAGGTAATGACAACAGGAAATACTGTATTATCATGCGCAACGCATAACAGAATCCTCTCCTGAAAACGAAGTATTTAAATATATTCAGATGCATATATCCTGCAAAATTGTCTACAAATTTGTCCTCCCGCAAAAAAAAAAAAAAAGAGCCCCCTACCCTTCTACGTTTTAAATGCCTCTAGATACACACTCTATTTACATATACAAAATTTATAGTTTTGCAAGAGCCAGCGGTAAAATTCATTAAGAGGGGGGAAAAAAAAAAAGAACGGCGCCCAAATAATGTTAAACAGATCAAGAACAGATACAGAGTGCAGACGCTAGAATTTTAAACATCACTGCGAACTCTCCTATATTTCGGTGCTAAATTTACATTAACAACACATGAATAGTCACAGAAGCCAACATGATATATAGCATCAGATGTATTGTATTTGCGGTGTAAATATAAAAAAAATAAATAAAAAGAGACACTGAGCAGATTCTTCCACGAAAAAGCAGTTGAGTACAACGGAAAAACAAATGTTTTGTGACTGCGTTGGGTGATGAATAGAAGGGAAGAGCGAAGGATTAGAGAGGGAAAGACTGGATTTGAAGGGACTGGAGAGGCTAGAAGGACTGAATGATTCTTATCGGTCACCAGATTCTATGTTTCTAGAGTGGAAAACTTATAAAGGTTGACCAACAGAAAGTAGTCGTTGGTAGATGGAATCTTGCTGGTCTCTCATTGGCTGAAGAGTGTTCTAATATAGAACACTGATGTGTAAATATTTACAAACTTGATTTCGATGCGCGACTATCATAATTTAGTTATGTTTTGTGCTCTCACCCCTTTGACACAAATTATTCATGTCATGTTGGTGGTAGAAAAAAAAAACATGGCTTTACCAAGACTGATCTGACAATGAATAACATTTGCACATTTGTTTATAAGAGTTTGATGGCAGATAAGACCCATTGGGCCCCATCTAGTCCGCCATTTTTCCTGCTGTAAAGACTCGGACCTTAATCAGTCGTTGGTGTCGTCTTAGATTCAGGAGCTGTATGCCGATCCCATGCATGTTTAAATTCCCTTAACATATTAGCCTCAACCACTTCTGCTGGTTTCCTCCTGTACTGTCTCCTGGTGAGCTGCCTGGCTAAAATCTTTTCTCTGGATTATCACATAGAGGCAAAAGTAAATGGTTTTACACAGAATCCTAAGCTGAAAAAGGATGTGGAACCCAAACAAGAGGAGGTTATATGAAAGAAAAGGTTCGTGATGGGTAGGAATAAATCAGCCAATCAGCATTGACTTACATTTGGACATATTTGGTAATATATTTGAGCTCTTGTACTGCCAAATGGAAGCATGGAAATGTCCGCTCCAAAATGATATATTACTCTTTCCTTGTTCGCTGACAGACCGACGCACACTCGGACACAAAAAATCATTTCAAGGTTGTCCAACCAGTTAGAACACTACATTCTTATTTAACGTAAAGTAAATTAATGGTGAAATATTATATATATAAAAAAAATTAAAGATTGTAGACGATCGATCCAGATGACTGCCCAAAGACGGAAATTGGTGACATGCTTTCTATATTAATCACAGACGCACACATGATTAGGAGTATGAAAACATATAGAAACATACAATTTGATGGCAGACCCGTCTAGTCTGCCCGTTTTCCTGCTGTAAGACTCAAACCTTAACCAGTCCGTGGTCTCGTCTTAGATTTAGGAGGCATATGTCTACCCCATGCATGTTTAAATTCCCTCACTGTATTAGCCTCTACCGCTGCTGGGAGACTGTTCCACTTATCTACCACCCTCTCAGTAAAGTAAAGCTTCTTTACGTTATATCTAAGCCTCTCACCCTCTAATTCTAACATTTCTCCTCCATTGAGATAAACTGCATCGTTTTTTTTTCACTTTCTGTATTATATAAACCTGCCCTGAACACCATTAAACACCATTTAGAGTAAAAATAACATTCTAAGGAACACTGTGATTAAAATTTGTGCTGAATACATTTTCCCAGACACTGATAGACAATATTTAGGTGCCATGCTCATTTTAATCATTCTAGAACATAATGAAGTCATTTTTAAGCCCTGTTACTCCGGGCAAATATTTATTTTTAAATATAATTTGAGAGTGGGAATTAATACTTAATAACATTATTATTCTTACAATTAAGTAATTACGCAAAAGCCCTTGATTTGCTCTAAACCTCATACCATGTGACATTTTAAATGTTTTTGTTTGAATCTTTAAATAGGATGCTTTTCTTTTTTCATATAAAGTACAGTTCATTCATTGCTATTGATCATTCATCTACATTGCAATTTTCCTTTAGACGTAAATAATTTGACAAGACAAATATAGACATTGTGTTTATTTTTTTTTATTTATTCTCTTAAATAATCCTGTTTAACAGACTGATTGTAAAATAAGGTAATGCCACATCTAAAAGAAGGACTTTTTCTCCAAAAAGGGAGATGTTGGGAGATGTACTTTAGATACACCTTGTTTAGACTTAAAGACCATCAAGTTTTAGAATTTTCTTGATCTGCTTCCGTATGCCTTTCTTTCTCGTGGGCTGCATGCCGGGAACTGATGTCACATCTAGTTTAGGGGTTGGCGCCAACATTGCTCATGGTGGACATTTACTGGGGTCTGTGGTGCATAATACAATGGGTAAGGTGAATTTGTAGGAACCTGTCTGGATTAGAGTGAGCAGCGAGAAGAAAGCAAAGGGAGGGAGTGTGCCTTCACGGGGTTATAGAGTGTATGTCTGTGCGGGGTGTGGGTACTGCTGGGGTAAGGGTATGTGACTGTATGTCAGCACATGGGGGCACTAGGCTAAGTGCACGCGGGGTAAGCGTGTGTCTGTATGGGATGGAGTGTGCTGTTTTGGCATTCTGAAATATAGGGAGGTATGCATCAGGTGCTGCTGCTTCCCAGGAGACAGGCAACAGCTGCTAGGAACTCGACTGTTATTTTGCGGTGAAATACCATCCATTTCACTGAAAGGTGGACATCTGTTTGTCTCAAAAATAGACATTACTGCCCCTTTCAGATACATCCCTGACTCTTTCATTAAAAGCTGACCTGCTTGGCATGGCGGGAACCATGGTCTACAGCCACCGAGGTGCTAGATGGCTGTTTCCGTTCTTAAATCCCAAAAGACCTAAACAGCCATTTGCTCCACATCAAGCATTTTATCATGTGTGGAAGTGACCGTGGGAATGAGAGCTGTCATCCCACTAACATCAGTGTGGAATTTAAGAGCTAAGGTCAAAGCACAAACCTTTCTCGATTGGGAGGACCATGTTCAGGTGCTTGTATTGATTTTTTCTTAAAGCAGCGGATCATTGGCCTTTTATTATAAACTCTAAATTCTTACTAGAGCCGGTTCATCAGGTCCTGTGGGTATACTCTGAATTGATTGATTTTGTACTTTAACTCTGTTCTTCCACTTTGCCTTGCTGATCGTCCAGCTGTCACTCCTGAATCAAATCAATGAAAGACCTTTTAAATACTGCATACCAAAAACACTAGGACATCATCTAATGGCTTTACGACGCAGGGAAGAAAATTGTGTTCTTCGTGGAACCCCCCGAAAACAAGAACTTCTACACATTGATCCTCAAAAGCATTCTGATTTCTTTTCTGTGCTGCGAAATTGAAAGTATTCTGGCTATAAAATGTATTTTATCTATTTTATGAAGACACTGTTGCGGATTCCAGACTGAAATCATTCTCTACGGGAGTTTCTCATAAGATCACAGCGCATTTTCATCTAACCCAGTCCTGAGATAGGGCGAAAAGAAAAGTCCCTTGAACTGGGACTTATAAATGTGGTAGTTCCAAATATATTGTAATTAACCGATTACTTTTTTTAGTAGCATTTGTAGCCTTTGTGCCCCGGGGCACTTAGATTACTTTGACATGGCTTGGACCCACAAGGCTACCCAAAAGGCACATAATGGACGTCAAGATATAATCAAGCAGAGATCTGGTATACAGTTCAAGATCCAAAGGCAGCTGTACAATAGGATACGGCAACCTTGTGGCAAAAAAAAACTAGGAACCAGTGCAGGACTCAGAACAGGGCAATATCAAAGAATAACAACTAGAGACTATAGCATGAGCAAGGGCTTCAATGACAGTGCGGGTGTTTAATGGCAAGGAACCCATAAATATTTTCCATGTAACCACCTATTTAAAACAGTGATTGACAGATCGGGAACCCAAGAGGCAGTGCAGCAGCTAAGGTCAATGTAATAAAACAAAGGTAGCGAGGGATTTCATTTGTGAAAGTGTGAACTCCGTTTCATTTTTTATATAAAAAAATTTTTTTTAACATACATTAAGGCTCACTAAGTTTTTTTTTATCTTTTGTTACTAAATCACTAGTGAAAATAAAATAAAAAAAGAACCTTTTCCTGCTATATTACCACTACGTGATTGTGCAGGGGAAGACTTCGCGGCTTTCGCTACCGTCTGGAGGAGCTCCAATCAATGTTGGTGTTATTATGTGGCTTGTGTGCAGCTTCTTATAGGCTAATTAACGTATGTTTTCTACTGAAACACAAAAGGACGGTGTTAGCGTGTTTTTAATAGTCCCGCTACAAACCTGTGAAAATCAAGGGCAATACCTTGTCACCACAGTGCGTTTTTCTAAGGCACAAAACTACAATTAGGTTTAATTCTTACCTGATGTTCCACTTATTAACGTGAGATGTTTTAAATGGGGTATTTGTAACTGCTTGCAAAACAAAAAAAAAAGGGGGGAAAAAGCTGCATTGTGTCTGTAATTTACTGTTTCAGTACTGTAGGAAATTGGAACGCGTCGCACACAGAAGAATAGAAGCAGAGAATGTTGCGGTTGGGTATCTATGTTCTTCGCTTTTTTTTCCTATAGGCTATATATATATATATATATATATATATATATATATATATATATAAAAGTGGAGATGAATTGAGGGTGAATTTGAGGTCTTACTTAAGGGTTCAGAGTTTCACACAAAAGGACATTCTACGATAAGTAGGGCTAATCACCAATAATGGAGTATGGCAGCCAAATGGAGCCACATATGGTTGTTGGCACCATAGACTAATTATGTGGGTCTTGTGCCCCTTATCTATTGTACATTAACCTAATTATATACATTATACCCAGATAATGGACCATAACAGTGCGACCATTCCCCACCATCAGTTTGGCAAAAACAATTAGCCCCCGGGCTGGTGCAAGGATTTTTTTACCCTTGTTTTTGCCTAAGGTGGCTTTCTAGGCCTCTCTCTCTCCTCTGTGGCGGGACACAACAGACGCCGAGGTACAGCCCTAGTCAGCGCATGGCACACAGTGCGCCCCCAGTAGAGTTACACTCTAGCCCGGGACCTGCCTTGTCTATAGGTAGCACCAGCCCAGTTATCCCACCTCTGAAAAAAATGTTTGCAGAAACTCACACAGAAAACAATCCATTTGTGACACACACATTTCTGGTTTCCTATGTATCAACGTACCCATGGGAGTAATTACGAAAGGGGGTGAAATCATGGTACTTCTCACCAGTGGTGTATTCTGGCCTAAGCCGGCTAGGGCCAGGGCGGCAGATCCCTGGGGACACCACTGATTTCCCCAACTGGAGCATTAACGCTATGGTAGTTCATTTCAATGTCGTGCATTCTTAAGAGGTGCCATGTTGGGACGTGGCGCCATATCCCTATGCTCAGGGCTAAGGACAGAGGACACAGGGGTAGCTAATGGAGCTAACCTGGCTATGCCTAGGGCAGCGACAAAGGCAAATAAGGCCCTGCTTCTCATGGGAATAAGAACTGACCTTTCCAAGCCTTGACCACCTCCATGTCAGTGCCCTAATATTTATATGTTTAATACTTGCCACATTTCAAGTGTTTTCATTATTTTAAAAAAATGTATGTTGCTATATATATTACATTTGGTAGCAGCTGTGATATATTCACATAATTTTACCCCAAAAATTGAGGTTAGTTGAAACAGAAGGAAAATATTTAAGGCTACTGAAATACTGTATCCAGAGCACAACTTTATGTGAAACGTGTAATAAGATATCAACAAGACTTTTCAATCTTAAATCTCATAACAAAGAAAAACTGCCGCATTTTATTTTATTTTTTTTTTGTGCTGCAATTAGAGACAGAATTAAATTGTTCTGATGGTAACCATATTGTACCGTTTTTAATATGGACGTTAAAAATTAGCATTTCCTGGATGCAAAAGGCGAACTGTCAGCAAGAAAGATATATTACAAGTAATAATAACGGCAACCCCCCCCCCCGACCCGAAAATAAAATCTTTATACAGTCTTCGAAGATTGACTCCTAATGAAAATATAATGACTGCGAGTTTATGTGCAAATATTATCAAAAATATAAATCACACAATTTATGATGAATGGTGAGTAATGTACTTCTTTGCTTTATCTATTTTTTTCCGTGTTTAGACATTGATGTACAATCCGTGGATTATTTAGTAGTTGTTTCTCATTTCCCCACATGAGTTTCATTAAGTCTGTTTTCTACCCAACTTGTATGGCATCCAGCTGCTCTCTGGTGGCCTCCATATTTAGTTTGCATTACATTCTGGGAGACGCCAAATGAACGGATCCTTTACTGTGGTTTGAAAGACTCCAAGGATGATCTCAGCACAAATTATACTCATTTAGTGGAGCTAGGCTGACATTCTAAACCTCCCTTTTTTTTGTATGTCAGCAGAGGTCCACTAATCATACCGGCCCTGGTTAGAAGACGCCACAGGTTTTTACAGATATTATTCTTTATTATATTATTATTATTCATTATTATTTTTATTATGATACAGGTTTGCAAAGTAACGTAACTCTTTCATTAAGGAGGACATTCTAACTTGTAGATCATCCAGGAGGAGGGTGCTTAAACTCTCATGGAGAATTCGATGTATCAAGCACACATTGTAACTGTTTATTCATTAGGTAATGTCAAAAGTTCTTACAGAAGTGGCTTTTTTGGTCAAATTAGACAGTTACCCAAATGTGCCATTAAAATACGAGTCCTAGAGTCATGCTTTACTATGACCTTTTTTTGCAACGTTTTTATACATGGGGTACAAAGTAGAGCACAGTAGAAACAATGACATTTTATAACATTTTTTATAAATAAAACTTTTCTTGTAAAATAGAAGCATTAGGTGTGCAGGATTTTTTTTTCAAGATAAAAATTGAAAAAAGGATAATTTAATTTATCGGACTTTGATACATTTGGTGTCGATATTTTGTTTCAGTTTAGCCAGCGAAGGTCTTCATTAGTAAGGACCTTTGTTGTATTTTGTTTATTTACAACACACACAGATCGTCATGCTGCTCCAGAAAATCATACTCTAAATCCTGATTAAAAGGTGCATGTCTTCAATTCATGGACTAATTTCCTTTGGCCCACAATCAGGTTTCCATTGCCAAACGGAGAACCTTTGTGTAAAGCGTGGCATCTCTTATCAGCAGCTGTTCTACCGGTGGCTTCAACGTGGTCGATTTCAGATTATACCTAGAAGAATCTGCAAAAAAAATTACACTTTTTACATCAAACATTTATTTTACAATTAGTATAGTTGTTTGGGGATATCTGGTTTAATACAAACAGCAAACAATACCGTTGGCAGTCTGAGTATAAATGAAGCAGGTGTAATGACTTAGAAGCAAAAAAAATCTTTATTTAGGTCCTTAGCCCTAAAAACAAATAAATAATCATCAGCGATAGGAGGATGGCCTACCAATGTATATACAATACGGGAACATCTAACGCGTTTCGCACACAACATGCTTGGTCAAAAGCCGCCTAGCATATTTGGTTTAATAGTAGGGGGGCCATTTAAACTCAGTGAACCTTTATTCTGTTGGACATCGCGGTCAACCATTTATAACCTCTACCCTGCACTCATTTCCCCCTTTCCTAATCCCATTCCTTTAAGGCTGCCAAACGAGCTTTCACTATAGTGACTAAGAGTGCCCTAATAGAGAATCATGCTGATCGTGAAATTAAGATAATTGCTCCCAGATATATCATGACTTGGCTGGCTGAAGTACCGGACTGGCGATGATGGGGCGACCCCGGGGCTTTAAGGCCAGCAGCCGCCTGATAGATATGTGCAGCTGCACGCTACGTTTTTCTGCTCACATAGCTTGTGGCCGGGATATCTGCCCGTGGGCTAGAAAAAAAATCCAGTGAGACTGATGTTCCAGTGGTTGACCATTGCTGTAATGTAATATGGGGGGGACATGGCGTAGTATCCCAAGGAGAAGGTGTAGGGGTTACTTGGCTATAAACAATGTATCAATATAAAACCTGTGACATCATAACGATAAAGATGTATGATAAGGTTCTACCGTCAGTTTCTCCTACACAGAATCATACATGCGTTATAAATGTTTGATAGGATTGGCAGGGGTTTTTAGGAGACCGTATGCCAAACGTGATCACCATTCTAATCACAGCAAACAAATTACAATTCCTATTCCAAATTCATATCTTTATTATGTTTGGATTTATTACGTACAAAATGCTATAACAAATTGTTAGACTCTCCGAGCATACTTTGCTGTTCATTTATCTTCAACTGATAAGAATGAATTTATTTGTGTAGGTAACGTTCAGGTATTGGGTTCCCGGTATACAATTAGTCAACTTTATTTTTATGAATGTTTGAGAGACTCAAACCTTTCCTATCAACTGAAAAAGCAACTAAAAAACAACAAAAAACACAGATAACATACGATGTAATCATTTTAAAGAAAGTACAGTTTATCACGGTGTCTGAAGCGGAACATTATAAGCTAAAAAAAAAAAACCCTTGGGCAAATTGAAAAATAAAATACATTTATGCAATAATCCAATAGGGTGATTTCATTGTAGTAACTATTCCCTGAATTAACATATTATATATTTCTAGCTGCAACTTATCTTCTCATCAGTATCATTGTGCAGTTCTGTAGAATCTGCTTGTTCTTGACAAATAAATAGGAATGCTCATAATATAATTATCAACAAAGTTTAACAAAGTCATGAAACACTATATCATATGAGCTTGTTTTTTAACTGAAGACGACCCGGTCTTTACAACATTTATTTTATGATATCTGAGATCTGTGTGTTGATTTGGTACAACTTGCACCATTCAAAGCCTCCCCCGCCCAATCCTTAGAAAGGCTCCCTGATGGTGTCAGTTTTGTTTTTGAAGTAGGTGGCAAGCTCTTGGAGAGAAGTTGGAGGGCAAGAGAGGTGCTGTGGGTCTGAGAAGGGTGTTAAATGTGGAGAATAGACTTTTAGGTTTATGGGAAAGAGAGGTGATTACTGAAATGCTTAGAGAGACAGAGGGCCGATGTTTAGGAACGGAGCATGAAGTTGTAGTGAATGAAGTCTTCAGGTGAACGAGACTTCCTCCACAGGCGCTCTGTGGTACGTGAACACTTTTGAAGGAGGCGCGCCTGTGTGGAATGCAAGGGCTGAGGTGGACGGCGTGGGGGATTGCGTACAGTTACAGGGGCAACCATAGCTAGGGCTGAGGCTAGTGTATGGTTATACTGAGCTGTAACTGTGTCAGGACAGGAGGAAGATGATATACTTGAGAGGAGTGGCCATAGTGTATCTGAAAGCTGTGGAGTGTTCAGGTTGCGGAGGTTACGGTGGGTTTGTGGTGGCTTCTTGGGTAGAGAACATGACCAAACGCTGCACCCAGAGAAAGAAAGAAGTGAACTGGAGAGCCAGGCAAGCAGTGCTTCCCCCAGAGACTCCATGTCAAACCCGGAGAGTTCTCAAGTATCTGTATTTTCATCAGCATCCTGTTTCTACAGATTTATTTCAAGAAAGTTCCAGTTATATAGTGTCAGTAAAAGTGGGCCTATCTTTAATGATGGTGTTATTGGTGATCAATTTCTCTACCAAAGTTACCAGCCTTGCATTTTAATCATCAGATTTTGCGTGGACAGTTTTCGGAATGAAACGGGTCATATAAAGCTAACTGAATCAAATACATGCAGTTCACGATGGGTTAGCAGCCGTGTGCTCACTGATGCATGGATAATAGATTATTTCTTTGAAGAAGGCAGATAATACAGTTGTTCTAAATATAATATTTATGGACCCTACAATTAATTTTTAGACAAAAGAAAAAGAAAATTCAGAAGTGCTCAGAAATTGTTGTGGTCTTTGGGGGCGAAAATGTAGCTGTTCTGTCTCTTCAAACCAATGGCAACTATTGTTGTTTTGAGCTGTAATGAAGAAAAAAATTACACAGTGAAACATATCGGTATATAAACATATAAGTATCTCGCTAGAAATTGTACTGAAACCCCCACTGTGGAAATAATCAGAAAATTAAATTGTTCACAATCTATAAAATTCCATTGCATCTTAATATTATGAGAACTTAACAATATCTTTTATAAGATAAAAATAGCTAAATATGGATCCTGCTATGGCTGTTGTGATTTTATTGTATTTAATTTGCTGATAAAATAATATAATATGTTTTTTTAAGATGGAGAATAAACATGAAACCTACAATATATATATATATATCACTTCAGAAAGTGGTTTTGTTATATTTGTAGTGCTTGGCAGGGGCATAACTAGAAACCTTAGGGCCCTGGTGTGAAAATTGCCCAGGGCCCCCAAACAGCCGGTGAGTGCCACCTTTGAACCCAAACAGCCTACCTGTGCCATATTTGCTCCAGCTTGTCAGTGCCCCCCAAAACAGCTTGTCTGTGCCATCATTCCCCCCTGCAACACACACTCTAGCACACATATGTAAACACACTGACACACACTTACTCATACTCACAGACACACACTCCATCTCACACCACTTACACATACATGCACCCACACAAACACTTACACATACACATCTATGCTCACACACCTACACATACACATCCATGCTCACATGCGCATCCATGCTCACATACACTTATACATAGACATTCATGCTCATATACATAGAAACATATATACACATTCCATCCCTGCCGCACCCTATTAGCTGTTACTAAATTGTTCTTTTCTCTTACCCAAGAGCTTACAGGTTACTTGGACTTTATGATGTATCATATAGGACCAACCCAAGAACGGGCTGAACTGACTCCGCATAAGGCACAGTCAACATGGGAGTTAATCTAAGTACAGGCCCAGACTGGCCAAATACACGGTGGCCTGATGGTTAATGGAGCTGTGTACTTACATTTACTGCTGTTCCGGTGGCAGATAAGGTCCTTAAGTATGAAACACATTTGTTATAATTAAACGATAATAAATGCTTAGATTTTTCATAGACTTTATTGTGGCCTTATAGGTCTGTAGAATCCTGTGACACCCTCATACCCAGGAAACATTCTGAGCTCCTAGAAAAGAGGGTCATCTGGGTGGTAAGAGGGACACAGTGATTTAAACCTCAAAGAGGGACTGTCCCTGTTAAAAAGGGACAGTTGGGAAGTATGCAGTTAAATTTGTACTCGCAACCTGGTGATGATTTATTGTGAGGAGGATTGTTGCCAGTCATTTATAAATATGGCTTAAATACTGCTGAAAACTATTGAAACTAATGAAACACACACAGTGATTATTTTCTATGAAACATCCTCATTATATATATATATGTAAAAATACAAATAAAACACAGACCTCGGTAAAGTAACACTTGAAATCCATTTAATTTCAAAAATAGAAACACTAAAAAAGAATCTTTCAGAACTCTTACACCTAATGGATTTAGCCTAATAAGGGAAAATGGACCTAATTCTTCAATTAGTTTGAGCTATGTTGGTCGGATGGCGGTTGAGAACATTATGTGGAGACAACGAGAAGCATCTGGGTAATCCTTTCCACTAAAATCTGGTTCTGACCACGAGCCAGTGAAAGCATATGATTTTATTTAGAGGCCTGTTCAATATTTTTAATTTTGCTCATTTTTGGACACTGATGATTATGAAAGCCCTCTTTCAAATATGTTAATTGGAGAATGTCCTTGAGAAATTAAGAAATATCTATTTTTATCAGACTGAGACCTTAGCCTGCATTAGAGTGTCAGATCAAAGTGTTATCCTTATTCCTGGGAACTTCCGATAAATATTGGCCCCTGTATTTAGGGTGTTATCTATTATGGATAATCAATGATCTATAATTACATCAGTTTTATCACAGACCTGTTTTCTTATTAGCTTTTATATTAAATGATAATTATTTAAATGTACATTCTGAAAAAGAAGAGAATGTAAATTAATTGACATTGTATCCGTATCAGTATTGGTAATTCAAATGTCAATTATCAAATGTGTTTCAGAGCCTTCGTGGCACTAAGTGAGGCACAACTAATCTATTTATTGGCTGTCATTCTGGTTGTCAGTGATCCAATGCACTGCACCCTCACTTTAAATTGTAGTTTAATAACTTACTGACAACAGGAGATCTCAAGGTTCGATGTAAGTGCACAGGAACAAAATAAATAGTTATATTATATATATGTATATATAATATAAAATAAATTCCAGTTCTTCACACTGAAACTCCAGTAGATTCCTCTTGTTAAACTGAGAAAAGAAATGATACATC
Organism: Spea multiplicata; assembly: GCA_009364415.1. Classification (NCBI taxonomy): domain Eukaryota; kingdom Metazoa; phylum Chordata; class Amphibia; order Anura; family Pelobatidae; genus Spea; species Spea multiplicata. The sequence continues at coordinate 12,972 of VKOC01003172.1, forward strand.
TTGCGATTACAACTCTGAGACAACCGCTCTGAGCAACTAGGCCTGGGAGGGACAGGCCTTTTAGTCCTCCTGGCCAAGGGAAGAGCAAGGTACACCTCAGAGCAACATGGCCTGGACAGACCAATGGCTTTGGTGCCAGGATTTTAAAGGTCCGTAAGAGCGACTCTATTGGTCGCCGCCAGGGGGCTCCTCTGGCATTAACCAATGAAGGGCAGCTGTTTTAACTCCTGGCACAATCCTACGAATTCCTGTTAACCCCTGCTATACTACAAAGACTTAAGGTAGGCTAGAGGCAATGACTTGTATGGGGGGAAGGTACCAGGGAGATTTGCTGGGAGATATTTACAAAGACGAAGATGAACACATAGAAACATAGATTCTTCGTGTTGTGCTTCTTTGTGTACGTTTACCTACCTCATTTGTGTTCATTTTCTCCTGAATACGAATGCCCGCTTCAAATGGAAACCCCTGTCTCTTTATGTGATCTTAAAGTCCTATGAGAACGTTGCTCTAAAGTGATTTTGATCCTTGGTTTATCTACACCCCCATTGCACCAATTAGATCAATGGCAGTTTTAAATTACAGCTTACATTTAAATTAAATACCCACACATTCCTAAAAACAAAGATTGGACCAGCTGTCCAAACGCTGTATCGGTGTGAAAGCTTTGAGCGTTGGCATAACCGGAAAGTAGCAGGTGCAGACCCCAGGAGCAGATAACACTTTGTTATAGAAAGGTGAAAGCGTTGTTCAAAGACAAGGCATTAACCAGTCCAAGACCATGAAACCCACCTAAACATCAGCTCTCAATTTAAAAATATTTCCATTTACATTAACAGCTTGAAACTCACATAATCAGAAAAGTCCGTAATCTCTTTCGAATCACATTATACTTATATTTTTTATTTCCTTCTCTGGTGGGTGTTGTACACACATCGCTATTCAAAACTAGGTTGAATGAATCTGAAAGCAAACTGTCAAGGGTAGAACCTTGTATATAATTAGCTTTTCCAGTTTCTACTCCTCTCTTCGTTTTTTTTCTTTTTCTTAAAAAAAAAAAAAAGCCTACATTCTATGGTTCCTAAAGCCCATAATGATATACAGCATTAATGATGGTAAATTCACATCTATATGGTCCAGAGGATTGACCCTTAATATAAAGCGAAGCTTAGAAGATTTATGCCTTCCAAGATATTGAATGGCTTGTATATATTTCCATACTAACAACTCATGTTAGTTCGTATTTGTTTGAAAAAAATATGCTAAGACTTCATTATTTTTTCTTAAAATGCTGTTTAACATAATAATTTGCTGGAGCTGTTTCCCTGCGGTGTAATAATGAAAAGTAAGTGATGGCAGAAGGAAATGATGTTTCTGAGCAAAGGATTATATTAAAATAGTCTGAGCCTAGAACTTTGTGTTTGTCCTGTAAATTTGCTTCCACGTTCTTTTGGAGGGTCCTGTAATCCCCGATTCCTCTAACACTGTACGGCAATTTAGAAAAAGAAAGTCTACTGCAAAGTTCTAAATATGGATCAATCAGCAGGAACAGTTCTTGGGTTTCTATGGCGATTACTCAACTTTAGATCTTTGGTCCAAAAATGTGGTTTAGAAATATTTTCCAAAAGTTCTAAATTTGTAACCCGTGAAATGTTCATGTCTATTGTTCCATACTCTTCTATATAAATATGGCCAAATATTGCAGTATTCTGGGTGCTTGGATTTTGGCCCAAACCCAAACGCTTTAGAGGGGGTTGAAAGGTGGCTAATGATTTTTAGTATTTTCAAAATCTCTGCTATTCTACGATTTCTATTAAATAAATAAAAAAGTGGTGAGAGAATAACATATAACTTCTTTTTCCCAAGAAAGCAACTGCTTTGAATGCCGTGAGGTGTTATAGGGGATGCCCGTCAGCAGTATAGGCAATCGTGGATACAACAGTAGGGGTTCAGTGTGTGCCTTTTTTTAAGGTCCCCAAAGAACTGACTTCAGCTATGTAAAAAAATGTTTTTTGCACATGTACCTAATGTACAGAGCTGTGCATGTACAAGGGAATACTCATGTCTGTGCATGCACATGTTTCATTACCTTGAAAGGTCATTATTCATAAGGATGCATGATACATCGGCTTTGACGGAAAAATTTGCACACATCTCAAGCAACAGTGGCTGAAAGGGTTCAGATATCATATAGCCACAACAGAACGATCAGGGTTTTCTGTCTCCAGTTCTCGGGGCAAATGATCAAATTCTGAAAACCTAGAGCCGACTCCTTAATAGTCTACTCTGCTCTAATGACCGGTGGATCCCTTGACAGGCTTCGGAATATCTTTACCTTCTGACGAGACCATTTGGCTGCCACCATCAGCACATCAATGGAATATTTTTTGACATGCTATCAAAGTGTTAATACCTGAAGTATCTAGATCAGATTATTTAAATATTTCCAGGTGTGATCTACCACATCCCAAGCCCTGGTGTCCTCAGTCATCTCTGGCATGGATGGTCCTGCTCCCTTCCCTTAGGTTGCTGATCTGCTCTACTAGTTCCTACATTGCATGGAGCATTGTAACATATTATTAATACTAGTAGCTGTCTGGACATTTAAGAATAGCTTGTCATTCAGCACGCACATAAACATATTTTTTTTTATGTGAACACAAATTTTCAGAGTACAATAAATTGCAGAAGGTGGCATTTAATGTACTGTATAAACACAATTTTGTAAGTTTACTAAAGGGTCGACCCAGTTCTTTTTACATAAATGCTGAGAATTTTTGTTAAATAACATGCTGACAAGATTGCTTCTCTCTGCCACAAAAGCTAAATTATACAAAACTTGGAGTACATATTAAGCTATTGTTCATTTTTTTGTTCAGACATGAAAAATGCTGCACTGTAAACATTCTGCAATACATTTACATAAAAGAGAACCGTGAAGTGAGAAATGATTTGACATCCAGAGAAAACACTTCTCCTGCAGAATGTGTATTGATTTTGTTATAATGCCCCAGCCATTATGTATGTATATTTATATATACTGTATGTATTTACTTTTACCAGGACTAAGGTGACCAATAGTAATTTCCGGGTTGAATTTCACTGGGAATTAACACATTCATTGGCTTGCTAGGTATTTCAGGATGTAAGGCAGTACCATTTTGGCAGGGACTTTCTGGCTCGTGGAGTGGGTCCTTTCGACCCCTGCCTATAAGTAGCACACACATTCATTGTAACATACACTTACACATACTCACTCTATCACACACACTAACACTCACTCTAATACACTTATACTGTTCCACATTATGACTCTAACACACACTTATCTTCATTGCTGTTGGCATTACCCGGGTAATGCCGTGTTAAGTGACCCCCAATGATCTTCTGCATTCCTGGAGCGCTAAAAAGAATTAACTGACTTGCTGCTCTCCCAGGCCAGGCTGCCCTTGGGCAGTACACTAGGAAGGGAATGTATCTGTCCTCAATGGTGGCCATATATAAGGAGGCTTAATTGGGCACACTGGGCCACCCGCAGCATAGGTCCATACCAAAATAATAAACGAGAGGAAGAAATTGTGCCAACTTGACTGACGCTTACACTACTTCACAGACCTGGCTCAAGCCAAAGCCAACTTGGCAAGCTGTCTATATTCAATAAGCATTTTAGAATTTCATTGCAAGCTTTGTGGCAACATTGACATGGGGTTTATTAAGTTTTTTTCTTATTATTATTTAACATCAGAAAGTATAAGTGTAGTATGATGTGTTTGTAGAAGTGTTTATCATGAAATATTGCTAGGGACTAGATACCAAGACATCCAGCTTTTTTTTTTCTGTACACACCAGTTTTACATTGATCACGTTCTACGACCGAATACTTTTGACCTATTAATAAGGCTTAATAATTACACAGTGTATTGTTGTTAACCATTTGTTTCCAAAGTAGCTCTTGATCCGGAGGCTATAGAATCTATATAAGTATAAATAAATTCACTATCTACTTAATTTTCTCCCTAGCGCTAATGATACACTTTTATTGTAGAGTTACTGGATTTGGCAGACTTGATAAACTGCTATTAGGCTTACGGACATCAGCATATGGGGGTAATTTGTTTGACGACAGCAGGAGAAGATTCCCATACCAGTTATGAAGGGTAAAGCCTCACTCCTCTTTGTCACTCTAATTATTTCAATTATTTGCTTTCAAAAGGCCTTTTATATCCCATGTGTATGCAGATAAGTCTTTTGAATACTAGCAAGCTTGGGGCCAGGCATTAAGTGCAAATTTTAATTGCAGGTCTTCTTAAGTGCAGATGAGGCTGTATGAACTGATTAATACAAAAATAAAAAAAATCTTTTTTTTTTTCTTTCCAGTGGATACCAAATCGTTTACCTGCCCTTTCACTATTTAGAGGCTGTGCCACGGGACTCCGTAGAAGGAGGTTAAGTGTGAAGTCTTTTGATGTTAATAGCAGGAAAAAAAAAACTAAAAAGGGATGAACTTACTGCTTTTCTTCCGTTACCTTGGGAAGAATACTACTATCTGTTAACGAATATTAAAAGCAACCAACAGAGTTCTTAGACTTTCGGAATGCTGTGAAGATTTTAGAGAAGATTTCCTAAAATCATTTTTCTTTTGAATTCCGTGTTGATAATGCCTGTAGTATCTAGAACACATATGAATGAGTTGGACTCATTCTTTCATATTATATGTAAGGATGCTTTGGTTGGCGTGTTTTTCAGTTCATTCAGTTGACGTCCATTTTTGATGGACCTGGTGGGAAAGGGTGGAATTCTCACTCTGAGCAGAGGTACTGGACCAAAAACAACTTTCCTAGTTCTAGAACTTTGATTTTGAAAGAGGAAGCATATAAACATAGAATTTGATGTCTGAACCATTTGACCCATGTAGTCTACCCACTTTTCATGTGGAAAAGACTGAAATAATTTCTTGGTCTCGTCTCATTCAGCAGCCATATGCCTATCCAATACATCTTTAAATTCCCTCACTGTATTAGCCTCTTCATCGCCTAGTATTGTACTATCTAGGGAAATTGTATGAAGGTCAAAGGGTTACAAAATCCGAATAATTAGTTGCCTGTCCTGAGGTGTAGTCAGGACATTTCATGCAAATGTTCCCTTTATTTCCCATAAGTCTTCAGCGCATATTCCAGTGGAATCCAACTGTGGAGTCCCAACTAGGAGGCTGTACACACTTCCTTTACTGTATTGTATTACGGGGCTGCCCACGAGACTCTAGAAAAATGTAGCCTTATGATTTTGCCTACCTAGGCAGTAACTCAGTTGGGAATAAAGATGTAGTTAATGTCGGTAGAAACACTGTGTGTGCCTTGACATCCTTTTTTATATGGATAAACATTTAGACCAGCTCTATTTCTTTTGTATATGTGTATTTCTTGTACTCTTGAATTTGACCATTTTTTAGGTCAAGTTGTATAGCTTGACTGGCTCTATAGTGGAACTGGGTCCCCGAAGACTCTGTCCATTATTGGTGGGGGGAGTGGAGTGTCCCTTCTGGCCCCCACGTCCCCTTTCAAGACTTCTATTTGCCGACAAGAAGACTTCAGTGGGTCTCCCCACAGGGAGATCCTAGAAGATCTGTCCCACCCAATGCTTCTGCCTAGGTGGAAAGGAAGGGGCTGCACATCCTGTCTTGACTGGCTCTATATATAGGAAGCCAGCTTTTGCAGGCTGGTGACTATATTCTGGCAGCCTGGTCTTTGGCATAGCTGGCCTCTAACTGCGGATACAATGTAACAGTGCTTGCATTCAGCAATGTTACATTTAAAAAGAATGCTGAGATCAGACAGGACAGGTGTAATCCAGCACATATATGGCGCACAGCAATGATAACTAACCTCTGCCTCTTCTACTGGAATCTGTGTGTAGTTAAACGTTTCAATGCTGGAGTACAAAATGT
>VKOC01003173.1:0-12049 GCA_009364415.1 Spea multiplicata
ATACAAAAAATGTACACCTTATAGTATGCTCCCTGGTGCTGGAAAAGTATGGAATTGATAAACTTGGAGGGGATTTTCCATCACTTTACCTAATTTTGTGAGGATTCAAAGGGAAAATTAAAAACTAATTAGTTTTTTTTTCTAATTTTCTATACTGTTTACTAAATTTCTCATTCTAAATTTTCAGCTAATCATCCAACTATGGTATCAAAATAAAGCTCTATCTCTCCTTGAAAAAACAATATATAGTTTACATGGTACACTATTCACAGGAAAGGGGATTATCGCTGAACCAACATAGCGCAAAAATGGCAAAATTGCTCCGGGTTTTGAGGTACCAAAAACCCCTGGGAGGTAAAGGAGGGGCCAACTCCATTTTAACCCCTTAACGACAATCCCCGTACATGTACGGGGTTGCCGAGCAACGAGTTAACGACAATGCCCGTACATGTACGGGCTGCCGTTAAATAGCTGCATTGCCGCGATCGGCGGCTTTGCAGCATCCACGGAAGCCTCACAAGTGAGGCTGACCGTGGATCCGGGGAGGGCAGCCCTCGGCAGCCCTCCCCGGAAGAAAAATGGCCGCCGCCGCACCGATCATCAAAGATCGCGGCGGCGCCCGGCTAAAACTGCTTAGGAAGCGATCGAAATCGCTTCCTAAGCATCCACTATGTTGCTGACATGCCTCAGTATCGAGGCACATCAGCAACACTACCCCCCTACCCAGATCGCCTTGTGATTGCTCCGAGGAGCAACCACAAGTGCCATCCTGTGAATGACGTTGCCGTCATTCACAGGATGGCATTAACAATAGATCTGAGTTCAGAGGGTCTATCCAGACCCTCTTGAGAACTCTCGAGCTCCTCCTGCAGGTTGAATGCAGGTACTGCATCCAACCATGCAAGGTCAATGGAGCCCAGCTCACTAATAAGAGTGAAAAGTCAAAAAAAACAATAAAAAAATTTAAAAAAAAAAATTGGTCAAAAATGTTTAAAAAAAATTAAAAAAATATGGTAACATGTAAAAATCCCCACTGTCACCAAAAAAAAAAAGTTTTTAATAAGCAAGTCTTAAATTCTTTATCTTTAAAAAAAAATTCCAGCATGGAAAGAGTTAAAATATTGCTATTACAAATGCCCATAGGGTGTCTAGTATTAAAAAATATATGATTTGATGGGGTAAATTGAATTGGCCAGGTTCAAAGATGTCCCAAATATATCCCAAAAATGGGACATGGGGCAGATGTCTAAATGGCAAAAAAATACACACCTCACAAAGGCGGCATTTTACCTCCCAAATAACCCTACAAACCCATGCATGGGGGGTATCAATGCGCTCAGGAGATGTTACTGAACACATATTGGGGTGTTGTGTGACACGGACATACACCAGGAGCGATAAATTTATACCTGAAGTACAACATGTGTGAAAAAAATACAAAAAAAATGTACTACTATAAAGTTTCACAAAGGGTGGTGGTAAAATTAGTGCATGGAAAGGGTTAAAATTCCAGCATTTCAAATACCTTGGGGTGTCTAGTTTTTAAAAATATATGATTTGATGGGGTAAATTACGTTGGCCGGCTTCAAAGATACCCGAAATGGCACATGGGGTGCAGAATTACCAGATTTGGAAAAAAAGGTTTTGAAATGGCAAAACGCTACCTGTACTTATTGCCCCATAACGTGCAGAAAAAAGCAAAAAAACATAAAAACATTGGGTATTTCTAAACTCAGGACAAATAGTAGAATCTATTTAGCAGGTTTTTTTCATTAGTTTTTGCAGATGAGTAAAAGTTTTCTGTTTAAAAAGTGAGAGAAAGTATTTTTTTAACAAAAAATCCCCATTTTTTATCATTTTTTTTATAGTAAATTAGATGATATGATAAAATGAATGGTATCTAAAGAAAGCCCTGTTTGTCCTGAAAAAAACAATATATAATATGTGTGGGAGCACGAAATGAGAAAGAAGAAAATCACAGCTAAACAGTAACACTGAAAAACGTTAAAAAAGCCATTGTCCCACAATATACTACGAGTAAAAACCCCTATTGTCCTTAAGGGGTTAATTCCCAATGTTTTGGAATGGTATGTACAACAAGCTCACATAGGTGTGATGGTCAGGTGTCCACAGACTCCTCCCCCTATATCAGGTAGGGCAGGAACAAAACTATAAATTACACCTCCCTTATATCTTTCCCATGTAATTAAAAAAGACATACCATAAATAATGCGAAATATCAGTTTGTTGGGTGGGAACAAGGGCTGCCAGGAGATGAGCAAGGAAAATAAATTCTCAATACGTAGAATTGTCATTTTTCCCTTGCCATCCCTGGCAGCTGTTAATCTAGACATGTCACAAAGATAAAGGGAGGGATTAGTGCAAGGCCATATGGATAACCTTTCTCCCAAAATCCATGCCTGATGAGGAAAGAACATCAATCGTGTTTTGCAAAACCATGCAAGATCTTCCATGTGGTTGCCCTGCAGAGGATTCTGCCGAAGATGTTGCCATCGACCTCTAGTCCCCTTGTAAGTTTCAGCTATTGCTTGAGTGATCTATCTGGCCATTGTAGCTTTAGACACATACCTTCCCTTGGAAGATCCCGAGAGGGCAAGAAAGAGGTTAGAATCCCATCTCCAAGTAACAGTTCTCTGAAGATAATTAACCCCTTAAGGACAATGGGCGGTCCCTAAACCCATTGAAAACAAAGCATTTTGAGCCCGTACATGTACGGGCTTTGTCATTAAGGGGTTAAGAAGGCATCTTCTCACATCCAACAGAAATACACAAATGGAAATGTTTCTCAGTGTGAGATCTTGAGTTTTGACAGAATGTAGGCAGATGAGTCTGCTGATTCCTATCGAATGTTGAGCACACTTTAGGAAAGAATTCCGGAGGGAGCGTAAAGGAAACGTTCTCCTTTAGTACTCTTTCAGTATAAATGCCTGAAAACCTCGAGCATGAGCTAGGGCTCAGTGAACTGCATTCCTCATGGAAATCTTCCCTACAATCCTCATTATCTGGCAAAGATAAACATCAGGTAGGATTACTGTATGTTGATCAGCCAACCTAGGCGTGACGTGAACGACCGGTACCACGACTGGGTACACCAACCAGATGTTACTTCCTTCTCCCCATGGCCACCAGGAACACAAAACTTCTACCGTCAGGCAGTCCTAGTGTCAAGCACAGCAGGAATCATAGCTCTTCGGTAACCTTGGCTGTGCTGTAGTATACAGAAGAATAATAATACAGCCCTTTATTGCCCTGAAAAGGGCAGGACCGAGGCTTACCCCAATAACAAGACAAGACTCGTATTGAGGTAAAACAGGAACTACTTTGTTCGTTGCTTCCTCCTGGACCCGCAAGGGTTAACCGTTTGTATCCTCAAGGGGTAGCCAAATACAATGCTGTAGTTGTCCTAAAAAGGACAATGCGTGATATAGTGAGACCCTGAAGCATTAGACAAGAGTAATGTCCAGGTGAAGAACAACAACTACGCTTTATTGGGGAAACACACAGCCTTAGTTACTGCAAGATATTTGACTGATCCTAGAGAAAAGAAACTGGGGATCATGGGAGTATCAGTTTTCTGTCTTGTTTATAAAAGCCAACCATCCTTATGGAGCTGTGAAAAAGCATGTATTTATTTATACACTGAAGAAAAGTGTAAAAATGTTACTGTGCAGTCCTACCTTAGAAAGGGTGTAAAGAAAAAACTAAACAAACCCATTGTAGCTACTGATTAGATGTCCTTGTGACTTTAACCAAACCAAGGTTAAGCAACCTTTAATTTGCAACAAAAATACATTCTCTCCTTTAGCTTCCAAAAAAATGCACACAGATCTAGAAAGATTTTAAAACTTTTTATTACACTGAAATAAATGGATATTTGTCTACACCTCTTGCTTTCTCTTTAATTACCATTTGAGACAACAGCTTTGGAAGTTTTGCCCCATATGGCATCATCCCACGTTAATGGAGACCAGTAACATTTGAAATCATAGGATTTAAAGTTTTGTCATCAGGCAAAATAATCATCTGTGCACTTTGCCAATTATGTGAAATCTATTCAGTTTTGGCAACTGTGTCAGAGCGCATACTTAAATAGAACAGTATTAATTATATGCATTGTGCTTGCAGAATTGCAAATATTCAAATGCAAAAATGAAAACAAAGTGTAAATCCCTTTGCAACATCAATACGCAGCACCATATGCAAAAGACTATTTGCACAGAATCTGCTAGATATCACAAAGGGTAGAGGCCGATACATTTTAATGCATTCTCCATTGAAACAAAAACGTAGCTTATCGGCTGTCCAGAAACTAGAGCTTCTTGTTTAGTTAATCACAGCTTCGATGAAGCAAGTTGATTTACACATTTTCTTTTGCAATTATGAAAACTTTTTATGCTGTCCCCTTCTTATCACTTTGCTGAGGTGAATACAATGCATGTTTGTAACCTTCAAACTAAAAGTAACTACAAGGACTATACCATGTGATGGAGTTTAAGTAGTACTTTGAAATTAAAGTATTCAACCTATAAATGTGCTGCTCGCCCCTGTCAAATTACATATTCCTTGAAAGAACCGGCAGAGGGGATGAAAGGAGATTAGCAGTAATCATACGGATATACACACACACACAGGTCGCATTTGTATTTTGTGTCAACTAGGACTGCATTGGGAGGCGGCAAAAAAAAACAAACTTCAGGCACTGTACCTGCGGGTCCCGGTAATCCCGTGCAGTCCCACAAGGCTGCCTTCTCGCTGCTCCCTTACAGAGTCTCCTCGCTCCGCCCAGGAACAAAACGGAGTCACGTGATGTGACGTCTCTTCCCGTGACTCCGTCTTGTTCCTGGGCAGAGCAAGAGAAGAGACACTGAGGGAGCAGCAAGAAGGCAGCCTTGCAGGACTGCGCGGGAAATCTGCAGTTCAGGTAAGGAGTTGGGAGTGATTGGCGGGAGCGGAACACCCATATTTTGGGAGCAGGCAAAAAAAAAATAAATCAGCGGGAGCCGGATTAAAAAAGCCGTCCCGCGCAGGGCTCTAGTGTCAACCATGGACAAGGGACAAAAACTCACTTTAGTGTCGTTTATGAATTAACAGACAAGACACTGACAAGTTTGCATACTCCCCGGGGGTAAAATGGAAATTTAAAATAAACCACATCTCTCCACAAGATCTAATATATAGATGTGCTCCAGAACATCATGAAAACATGGCCAAATTGAGCTCTCAAAAATAAAATACACATCTACTTGATGTGCGTGTTCAAAGACCTATTTCTTCCTCCATGGACAAAAAGATGAATATTATTCTAAAAATATTCCAGTTACTTGATTTACTGAATTTATTTTAAAAAAAATTCCAAACTCTTAATAAAATGGATGTCCTATACTGCACAAGTAGACTGGAGAGTCCTCCTTAGGATGTTTTCCTCAGCATTTTCTACTTCCTGATTGGAAAAGGGGAAGTACCAGTTAATTTGTTTCCTCCTTGAGCATTAAATAAATTATGTATATTTAAATGCAGCTTAGCATTGAGAAAAACTTGGTTTTAGCTTATTTTGTTCCATTAAACATCCGTTATCTCCAAAGCTGGAAGCTGCGGTTACCAACAGTCACCATCATGTGATATCTTGGGTGACATTTCCTGCTCAAACACCGCACTGTGCCGATTACTATGCTATGAAGGCCAGTTTTCCAGACTTTCATTAGTCAGATTGTCCAGCCTATCGATTAAGAGTGAGAGACACACAGTATGATAAAGGAGTCAGGGTGTTTGTATATTAGATAACAGCCATAATACATTCCTAATATGCAGCTGCCTGAAGATATTACATCAAAATGTACTCTGATACACAATAAAAATGTGGGCATTCCCTAATAAGATGTTTTTCATGGTCCTGGAAAAAAATCTTTCAAGCAATTTATACAGCAGCTAAAAAAATGAAAAGGCCAAATTAAGATTGAAATATTTAAAATGTAATAATAAAATAAAAAAAGTCCACCCTGGAGCTACCTACACACAAGACAAATCTCAATTTTTAAATATTAAAAAATCTGTATCCATTTCTTTTAAATAGTTGCTTAAAGTCTCATTGGAAATGTTAGGAAACTGATGCTTGTATTATAGCTTTGATTTAACATAACCCTGCTTAAAATTAGGAATCATCAGGGAACCAAGCTCATGAAAAAGTATGTTAAATTCTCTGACGTTAGAGGAACCAACCAAGTCGGCTTCAAATGGTTCAGAAGGGAAATACTGAAGTCTTAGGGAAGTGAAATGCTAGCTGGTAGCATTACTTTTTCAAATATGTTGTGGGGGTGTGAGATGGGGTAGAAGACACCTTCTGCACATTACAATAGAGTACATTTTTAGTTCTTCGAGTTTCTGTATCTCCCTACGATTTAATACTAAACTCCTACAGATGATAAGCAACATTCTCTAAGTATGGTTCACAAGGCAATCCGACAGAAAGGCAGCAATCAATATTATAGTGATCAATGGCCATGACGACATCAGCACAGGCACCAAATGAACGGCAGAAAAGTGGACACTGACAAAGCCGAGGCCCATGGTAATTGCAGAGAAGCTTTGGGAGTGTGGTTCTCTACTGTAACTGGCAGGTGCTGGAGGGCACGGAAGATGAATAGTCACGTTTAGCAGCCCCCTGCAGGGGCCACACATGCTCCCTGTGATTTTACTTTATGCCTCTGTCCTCCACGTCGCCGTCCTCCTCCTCCTGTCTTGGGCTGTGGGTTAGAGAAATAGAGAGAGAGTTATTTAAAAAAAAAAGATGTAAATAAAACGACACATTTTTAAAATTATTTACTCCAGCTTATGAAGTACAGCCTTCTGTGTTTTGAGATTGCGATCTCCAGGTCTGTTAAATTATCACCAAAATAAGGGGGAGTAGTTCACTAAAGTTAGTACCCGTTTTGAACATTTTATTCAAACATCCAGTTTTGTCGCCCATTTCTTTTTAGTTTTTATTTTAACCTGTGCTTGTAGTGCTGCTGCTCCTGCGGTTATCCCAGTTGTGGCTGTTGGAGAAGCCTCCTCCATCGATGCTACTCCTGAGCTCTGTTCATCCTTCTTTCCAAGTGGGCCTTTTTTGGTAGACTGCATCTTGACTTGTTGTGGTTTGGCATTCATTGGCTGATTGTTTGTACTTTGTAATAGCTGCAGAAAGATATAGACGGTAAGTTAATGCTCTAGCAACACCAGACACCGGGTTTATTCTTAAACTGATGCAGTTAAAGTGCACTATACCTTTAAAAAAAAGTCTATGGAGGCTGTGCTGTCCTAGGACAGGATATTCAAGTGCAATGTGAAGCAGAAGACACACCAATATACTGACATAAATGCTTATGGATAAAGAAATATAGGGCTAAATTTATTGTGAGTGAAAAGGAGACAAACACAATGCTGTGGCAGGATTCATAAATAAAATAAAAAAACACTAACACCAGACATCCTGTCCTAAACTCAAACTAAAACAATTTGCTTTGGAAATTTGCAGAACTAATGGCAAAGTATTAAATACAGAGTACAAAAGGATTTTCCATGGAAGAGGGGCTTTCATTCAAAGCCTACCTTTGTTATGGTGCCCACAGCTTTGGTACGACCTTCCCTGAACACCAGCCTCTGATCGATGTGTAGGTATTCCGGTGTTTTGATGAAGCGGAAGTGAACAGTTGCTTTATCTCCGGTGCGTAGACAGTCACGGCTCATACTCAGGATAGTGGCAGTTTGGCGAATACTGCCACAATGCACTAAACAAAGAAAGACACATTTTAGCAGAGTAGGAGAAATGCAGCATATATTTGCAATGATGAACAAAAAAGAAAACAAAACATAAAAAGAGGGTGAGGAGTCAGGTCAGGAAGAGTTTTAAAGATGAAAACGTATTTTTTGCCATCTTTAAGCAATCTGTAATGTTTTACTTCCTGCCATATCTAGTGTCAACTTATTTTCTCAATGTAAAACAAAACTGCTGTCACCCACAGAAATGACATTTAAAAACCACAGTTTCACCGATACATGTATATTAAATAAAACCTAAATAACACAGCGACTACATAGTCAAATAAAAGAAAGTTAAACAGATGTTTCCTTTAAAAATGGCCACTTCGAATGCTTTTTATATGGTGGCAGTGTGTGTTCACTCTTCCTTGAGTTATATCCACTTGCTTCCACTAAGACACAAGATAGCTTCTCCTATTGTAGCTGCACAGCTAACCAGCAGCTGTTAAACATAACAAATACATGGCTCAACACATGCTTTGCTACCATATTGAAACCAGCTTTGTTTGTATGATAGACCTGCCATATTGCAAACTTTGCTGCATCTATCCACAGAAAGGTAGGAAAAAGCAGTGTGAAACTGTTTGGGGTATTCGGTGGGATATGGGCCCCTCAATTCACCAAAGGACAAAACTGCCACAGAATAAATACCCATGGCCTGGTATCGAGGGCTGATTGTGGTAGGATGGTGCAACACCAAGATCTCTGCTTCAAACTCCCATGAAGCCTGAGGGTTGAGACGTGGAGAAACCATCACCATGCCCTTCCTGATAGAGGAGCGTTTAATCTAGGGAGAAAACAAAGATATAGAATAGAATCCATGGGCACAAATATTACTGTTTCATTAAATTAATCTTAATATGTATACAAGTCAGTTTTATACTGTTCTGCAGACCATTTACCATAATACTTAAACCATATCTGAGGCAACCTTTTACTAAAAAGTTGTTGACAATGATTCATGAGGAAGTTGAAACTAACTCTGATATTCAAGAAATCTTACAGATTTTGATATAGGTACATAGAATTTGATGGCAGACAAGACTAGTCTGTCCATTTCTCCTGATGTAAATCCTCAGACCTTTATCGGTGCTTGGTATTGTCTTAGATTCACAATAGAATAGAAACATGAAAGATGGAAATTAAAAAGGAGAAGAAAAGGGGGGAGCAGATGGTTCCAACCTGCTGTGAAGGTCAGTGTTTTACATCATACAAACCGGCTACAAAAAGATTCTACAACTCACTTCTACTAAAGAAGCTTTTTCCTATTCTGCCATACAGAGAATGAAGTCCAGCTGGTTTAGACATTTAAAAATGGTCATTAATCACAGCTCGTACTTTAAAACACTCACATTTTAGATCACAAATACATGCCATTAACATTACTACGCTAACCAATGCCAAATTTTAGCATTACCAAAATAATGATTCGCTCACCTTTTTCAAGGCAAAAGATGCAGTCTGTCCACCTCGCACCTCCTTAACTGGCATTCGTTTGCGGTGAATAGACTTCACTGCAATGGAAGTGAAGCTGCCCAGTGGATCAGGTCCCAGTAGGAGAAGATCATTTAACTTAATCAGACCTCTCAATGTTGTTCCAGAAACCACTGTGCCCACACCCTACAGGGGGAAGAAAAAACAAAAAGTTTGGTTTTGCCTATGTAAAAGTTGAGAAGGCCTGTGTCCCTTTCCTGCTTACTGGTACAGAATAGGTGTCATCAATCTGAAACTCTGCAGGTTCCTCCTCGCGAGAGCTGGTACGAGGAGAAAGGAGGTTCAAGAACATCTTGAGAAGCTCCAGGTTCTCCCCTGTAACATTTGAGATCTGGAATATAGGACACATCCTGTACAGAAAGAAGTGGGAACGTTACAGGTAACAGGGGATGGTGCGAAGTGAATCATTGAATCTAAAGACATATCAAAAAAAGGTAATGGAAATTATACATTGAGATATATTTATATAAGCAATAACATCACAACAAAGTCTTTTTCTTCTTAAATGTTTCGCTATTTCACTTTCTTGTGACCTTGCTTATTTGCAACTATTGCCTTGAGCAACAACATGTACATATAGAAATACAAAGCTGACAATTTTTGCTTGCTCCTCTAAATTCAGGTATGCAGAAAGTAAAGTAACTCATGGACAGGCGATAGTTTTGTCTGTAATAAACTCAGCAGGTGTTCTTTCGGTTAGGCAAGTAATTCCTCCAAGGCATAAACTCAGTCATAGCATTATAAGATTCATTGTTATAGGTGATGGCTGCCTGTTTATTCTGATTAGGCGTGTCCGCACATTTGAGAGTCGGGGTGAAATTGGAAGAATAATCAAGATCCATACCTCTCTGAACTAAAGTTGGAAGCTGTGACAATAACATCATCTTTGTTTTGGACCAATACTGGTATCTTCCTACAGCCAGGAGACTTCAGCAGTCTCTGTAGTAACTTTAGAGTTTCTGCAAAACATGCCACAAAAAAGTAGTTAGTTTTAAAGCATTCGTTCTACAAAACGAGTTATATTACACACATATACATCGATCAGCCATAACATTATGACCACCTGCCTAATATTGTGTAGGTCCCCTTTTTAGTGCCAACACTGCCCTGAACCCTCAAGGCATGGGCTCCACTAGACCTCTGAAGGCGCGCTGTGGTATCTGGCACCAAGACTTTAGCAGCAGATCCCTTAAGTACTGCAAGTTGCAACTTGGGGCCTCCATGGACAGGCCTTGTTTGTCCAGCACATCCCACAGATGCTAGATTGGAAGGAAATCTGGGGAAATTTGAGGCCAAGTTAACATCCTAAACTCCCTGTTGTGTTCCTCAAACCATTCCTGAACCATTTTTTGCTTTGTGTCAGGGTGCATTATCATGCTGAAAGAGGTCAATGCCATCAGAGAATACTGTGTTAATGAAAGGGTGTACATGGTCTGCAACAATGCTTAGGTAGGTGGTATGTGTCAAAGTAACAGCCACATGAATCACAGGACCCAAGGTTTACCAGCAGAACATTGCCTAAAGCATCACACTGCTGCCGCCAGCTTGTCCATAGTGCATCCAGCTGCCGTGTGTTTTCCCAAGTAAGTGACGCCACCTTTGCTTCATGCTCCAGTTCTTCTGCTCATGTGTCCACTGTAGGCACTTTTGGCAATGGATAGGGGTCAGCACCCTGGTTGGTCTAAGGCTACACAGCAACAAACTGATGTACCATGTGTTCTGACACTTTCAGAACCAGCCTTAACTTTTGTCAGCAGTTTGAGCTACAGTAGCTCGTCTTCTGGATTTGACCACACGGGCAAGCCTTCGACCCCCCCAGTGCATCAACAAGCCTTGGCCACTCTTGACCCTGTTGCTGGTTCACAGCTTTTCCTTCCTTGGACCACGTTTGATGATAGGTACTGACCCCTGCAGACCAGGAACACCCCACAAGAGTTTTGGAGATACTCTGACCCAGTCGTTAGTCGCCTTTTACAGCAAAAGTTTGCTAAAAAGTAAAAAAACTAGGTATGGGTAGACTATCATGGGTCCACCAGCAGGACACTGATCCAAAGGCCACACCTACAAGTGTTGGAATGGTTGAAAAAAAAGCAGGGGGAGCCAAAATCTGCCATTGGGAAGAATATACAGCAACCATTCAAGAGCTTGAACAAATTGCAATTGAAGAGCGGGAGAAAGAGCAGACTTGGCAACAAGAAATGTTACTTGCATACCACTTGGCAACAATGGCAGCTTTCACTTAAGGAAATGCGCCTTTAATACTATCCAAGCCATATTTTAAATTTCTTCAGTGAAATCACACTTGAAAGCATCTTTTTAGTTGAATATCTTTGGACATCACATTGAAATATTCTGATAAGTGTATCCACTTTGTATTGTAAATGAAGATATTGTACAAAATATTCAAGGATACCAATAAAGTTGATCATAACTGTACAGAGGCTATATTTTTATATTTTAAACACAGTATTTCTTGACCGATTAGAATGGTACAGTACAGTTTAGCGCTGTATGCAACGTCACCTTGTAGTATATTTGCCGGACACATATCTATCTTTGTCACCACCACAAATACTGGGACATTGAGCGCCAAGGCCAGACCCAGATGTTCCTTGGTCATGCCCACTATACCAGCATTGCTGCCCACCTAGGGAAAGAAGACAGAATTTGTTAAACTAGAATAAATCAGACTTTCAAAATAACCTATTTTCCATCAAGTTACAAATAGTTTCTTCTAGAA
>VKOC01003174.1:0-14513 GCA_009364415.1 Spea multiplicata
AAAAAAAAAAGCGCTTAACAAGAGCAGATCAGAAATGTTAGAACGGCCATTGTCATGAAGGGTAAAAAAAAAAATATCAGCCTTTGTCACGAAGGGGTTAATGTTAAGTTAGATTTGAACATATGCATGATGTTAGTGATGAAAATGGAAGATATCAAATCTTGATTGCCAAATTGACAATGTTATATGTACCTTTGCAGTCCCCTCTTGGGTTTTTGGATGTGTGGTGGACCCTAAAGTAGATCAGAATCAACGGTATATTAGAGAGTTCGGCCTTTATCTTATAGCGACATCCTCCAGCATGCAAAATGTTTTATGTCGGAAATCTCTATTTGCCGTTGGAGGATCCACCGACTAAGAGAGACGGCATGTCTTACTCTCTTATCAATCTTTTCTTATGAAACATTCATTTGTTGTTCTATTTCAGTATCCAAAAGAGGATCTATTATCATGCCCCTGTATGGTTAGTAATTAACAAAAAGGAATAAATGGTGATAAAATCAGAATATATAAAATAATTAAATTCTACTTTGAATACGGCAGAACTGATCTCTGAAGCAGTAAATGATAATGGTGAAGGTTTCATATGGGGGTGATCATAAAGTTAGGTTCAGAACTGAAGAAAAACAGAGAGGATGCATTATGTGAGTTAAATATCAGACTTGCTAGTCAAGGAAAACCCGATATCTAGTCGAGTGGAGAGAATAAATAAAATCCGGGTTGATCCCAACTTAGTGGATGTAGCAAAGATCAGAGAAGAAATAAAACTTATAAGCAAATAACACTACTTTATTGTTGAAGCAAAAGTTGTAGCAACAATACGATACTAATAACATGATATTGGTAATTTATTTTACATACATTGGAAGTTACAAAAATACCCAAACAAAAACCAGATATGTTACTGATAAATCCGGTAAAATCATAGAAATTATAGAAAACTATTAAATATTGAAACTGTAAGATAGATACACAAATTCTGACAGCCTTTGTAACAACCCAAAATTTTAAAATATGCTAAAATATCCATCATTTTGGCTGGAATAAAAAATATCTTGACTACCTAGGGATTAAAATCATTTAAGACTTGGAAAATTTGAATAATTGTGAATGTGAGAAATTGAATTTCTTGAAACTTTTTTAATAAGTTACTACTTGTATATATCTGCTCAGATGTTGCTCATTTACATAGACATACTTTCAGGTAATAGATCCCAGAAAAAGTTAATCGTTCAGATATTAATTGCTTTGAAGACCTTTTAGGACTGAGGATGTTTGGTGGGTATCTGTAAATAAACATACTCTAGAATCCTTATTGTCACAAGTATGTAAATATGAATAAAATATACAAATACAAGTCCGAGCATGGAGGCCTGTCGATGGCTGAGCAGTGGACTGGCTTACCGGGCAATTTCCTGGTAGGCCGCCTCCCCTGGGGGCAATCTTAAAACCGGCAATCTAATTATATGTGTGGCTGTGGTCACCCATGAAGCTACAGGAGCACAAAAGATTTTGCCCCTGCATTGGTGGCACCTTTCGGTCGTTACTCCTGCTGTGCACATGCCTGTCATGCCATATCCGGTGCGGCGCAGACCACTGCCTTCATGTCCCCACGTGCTGGTCCAAAATTGTTCACAATTGGTTGATGCGACCTGGACTGGTCCTTTGTAAATAATAATTGTGGACTGGCGAGGCAGGAACACAGCAGGGTCATGTTACCTGACACTGCGGTAAAAGCGAGGCTGCTCGCACAGTGTGCGAGTGCCAGAGATGTAAGCTGCTGGCCCATGCAGTGCAGGTAGAGCAGCTTTGAAGGGAAGGATAGAGAAAAAGCTGTGGGTGAGGTAAGGGTGTACGAGAAAGAGAATGTATGTTAGAAAATGTATGCATGTGTGTGTTAACATGAATGTGCAAGTGTATGCGAGCATGGCTGGCTGGGGGCACAGAAAAGCTGTTTGGGGGCAAAGATGGCACTGATAAGCTGTTTTGGGGTACTCACAGTTGTTTGGGAAAAAGATGGTACTGTGGGACATGTTACTTGTGAAGCCAGGGGGCCCAGTGCATTTTTCTCACCGGGGCTCTGATTTTTAGTTATACCCCTGTGTTAAATTGTATGAATTAATTAAAATGACTATTAAATATTGTATAAATATGAGGGGGCATGCTAATAGAAGGGTATTCAGATGATGGGAAAATAAAGGATGTTAAGAAACATGTAGATAGAGGGGGATGATTGTGGTGTAATATGGGGTAGGAGCTGGAAATAACGATGGAGAGGAATATGATGGTGGGGCTATGAATATGGTGGTTGGGGGATAATGGTTGTGTTTGGGTATGAATTAGGATGTTTGGATATGTTGATGGTCAGGGGCAGCTCTACACTAACACATACATACAGCCACTCTAACACCATATACATACATACTGTACATACATACATTGCACATACATGCATACACACAGTCTTGCAACATACATATACATATACACACACAGAGCCACTCTTACTCCATACATTTACATATACATACAAACACCACTCCATTTCATGTTTTTTCGCATGATACAAACTATACTGGTGCTCTCTCAGTTGTTCCCAGCCCATTACATGTCATGGGCCACAGTGATATTAACGTGTTGAAGACTATTGTGTTTTTTAAAATATACTTTAAAATGCAGGTTTTGTCCCTATTTTAAAGAAGAGATATTCGGGCTTAAACCTGACTTGTGCATTGTGCCCAAAAATGTTGCCAATTATTCCCAGGGCTCCAGGAGCATGTTAACACCTTCAATCTCGGCCCAGCAGCTGTCCTGCGCTTCTGCCGCTGCATGACAGCAGAAAGTGGGAGAGGAGCAAGGTCAGAAATACTGTCATCCAGGGGTTAATGTGTCCAGATGCATTTTTAAATTTACATTAAATGTGTTTGTGTGTATGTAGTGTTCTTGCGATGTGTTGTGTCTCTGTGATTGTGGTGAGTGGTATTGCTTGTGATGGGGTGTGCTACTGTGCCTGTGTTTAGGTGGACTGTTCTGCTTGTGATAAGGTGTGTTGCTGTGCTTGTGAAGTGGTTTGCAGTTGTGTTTATGTTTAAGTGTGCTGCTTGATTTTAGTTGTGTTGCTGTGCTCGCGGTTAGATGTGCTGATGCTTTTGATGAGGTGTGCTGCTGTGCTTGTGTTGAGGTGTGCTGCTGTGCTTGTGATGTGGTATATTTGTGTGCTTGAGTTCAGGTGTGTTGCTATGCTTGTGATGAGGTGCGGTGTGCTGGTGCGCTTGTAATGAGGTGGGTTGCTTTGCATGTGTTTAATACATCCGTGTTGGAAATAAAATTGCTCCATCTGGGAGGCTGCTTCCTCTGGCGATCATTGCGTATGAGGATCTGATGGTCCGTATGAGGATCTGATGGTCATGCTGTTCCTTGTCCACCAGCATGAAACTACAGGTAGGAGTGGTTGTTGTGATGTCATACATAGGGGAGGGCTTTGGAGGAACGGCTTGTTGTTGCTAGGCAACTGTAGTATCTCAACAAACTTTTTAAACACAGTTTTTTAGTGACTGGGAGCATGAAGTAGAAAAATAAACAGACTTTTCCTTAGCTGATGCAGCATTTATCTGATGATATTTTATGAGCCCCCGTAGGTGGAAGAGCACCACTGAATTCCACATGAGCAGGTAACAAATACTTTCTTTCATCTGACTTACTCTGCCAGCACCGATGTGTTTATCTCATCATCTCTCACCTCTCCTCACTGTGACGCCCCTTGCCCACCTCTGTTTCGGCTGCAGCCATATCCATGGTAACCGGTCGATTGTTGTCTCCTACCTTTTGTGAGGCTGAACAGTGAGTATATGGGGGATCAGGAGTTTCTGTCACTATGTTACTGAGAGAGAAGATGGAATGTTCCCGTTGGGTGAAAATTGACTTATTCTGAGATTTAAACCCAGAAACTCCAGCTTGGAAACCAAGCCAAGTGTCCAGAACAACGCACTGTAATTATAACTATACTGCAGGACGATTGTTATTAGTTATCTGCCACGCATGTGGTCCTCCCCTCATCTTAATTTGTGTTTATTTTTATACCATTTGCTCCATTTTATATATATATTTTTTAAGTATTAGAAAAGCAAATGACATCACCTAGACAGGAAGCTTTTGTTTACAAGACTGGATAACCCCATAATAAAACTAATTAAACAACGTTTATCAACACGTTTGCTTATTACATTATTACAAAATGTAATTTTCTTGTTTTATATCATGGTTTAGCGTAACCAATTGAAATGAAGGTTCATTCGGATGTGTGCGGCCAATCAGATAATGAATCTGGAGACGAAGACGAAGACCGCGAGGAACAGGGAATGTTTAATGGCTCTGATACTGAAAGTGTAGAATTAACTTTGACTGCACTGGGGGACCCTCTTGCGGAAACAGCTGAGGTTGGAGAAGAAGCTCCGAATTCTCACGGTGAAATCGGAGGCTGCGCAGGAATTGATTTGAATTTGTCATTAACAGCAGATGAAGCGCCCGTAAAGAAAAAGAAGAAAAAACGAAGGTTGCGTCATTTCTGTGTAATATTCTGTATGATGTGCTGCAATACCATTGTAAAAAATCAATACTACCTTTTCCTTTCATCTGGCGATTTACTCCTTCTGTTTATATTTGATTATTACATCCTTTATTTTTTACACATAGTTAACTTTATAGCAAAGTGAATTTTATGACATTTTAATGTGGGTTTCCACTATAAAGCTAGAGCGACTGATGCATTTTCCTCTCTTTTTTTAGGCTAATTGGAATTAATTTAACCAACTGCAAATATGAAAGTGGTAAGCATAGTCTTTACTGATCAATTCCCCTTTTGCATGACAATAAGTTAACTTGTAGTGTGCTAAAGGGACACTCCAGCCATCATGTGTATTTTAATGCATATGATACCCGTGTGGTCCTTTATGTTTTTCTCGCCTTCAGGGTTTTTTTTGTTTTGGAAGAATGAATTTAAAGTACTCGCCGTTACAAGTTAAAAGAACTGTTGACATATACAAATTGTGCAATGTACGCATAAACAACATAATCTTATAATGTCATATAAATTGTTGTCCTAATATTTAGAGAGAAAAAAATGTTCTATGTTCTGTAGACATATCATTGGTTCTTCATATATCACAGCAGTTGACCATGGAATATGTCTGTACAATCTAACTATCCTATCAATGTGAAAGAACACTTTTCACACACACATATTTGTTCCAAACACATATTGTATTTCAGTGCGTCGAGCTGTGCGTGTTTGTGGCCTTAAGGAGGTCGGGGATGGTGAAGAATGGACAGTTTACTGGACAGACACCTCTGTGTCTTTGGAACGGGTCATGGACATGAAAAGATTTCAGGTTAAAACCAGATTTCTATTAGGGGCTGTAGATAGATCTGGGGGTTTCAGGACATAATGGTTCACGTGTAGTAATACAAAGGTCAAATGTGAAGGTCCTATGTATTTTTTTTTTAATTGTTGAAGAATCCCAATTTAGTGTAAAACGCTTCATATTATCCTTTAATTCAGTAATATATTAGAAAAAGTAATGAAACATTTTTAACTCTGTTTTTCTATACATTTCTATACACAGAAAATCAACCACTTTCCAGGAATGAATGAGATATGCAGAAAGGACTTACTGGCCAGGAACATGAACCGCCTGTTAAAGCTGTTCCCCAAGGAATATAACATCTTTCCCCGGACGTGGTGTCTGCCTGCGGAGTGAGTCTCTAAGCAATGGATATGGTGTCCCTGGATTATTGTTTACTTAATCCAGATAGTAGTTTGTCTCTTCTTCTTTAGATATTAACTTATATATGTTTTTCGATCAGTAGTAAACCACCCAGCTCACCTTTGCACTGTGAAAAACATTTTATAAATGTTATATTCAAAACATAAAGCATGTTTGATTAAATACCGTACACGGCTTGAAAAAAAGGGTCGTTTTCTCCAATTGGCCTGTATATTCAAAGAAAATACAAAATATATTTATTTAAATGCATATATTATTGAAATACATTTAACTGCATTAAATTTGGAGTTCCTTTATTATTAATGGACTATAAGTGGTTTCAATTATCCAACAAATCCTATGATGGTTAACCAGTATCACAAAAAGAATGGACTGAGTCTGTGGTTGGTTGAGCATCGAGGAAGTTTTCATTACACCTTTTGGGTATTCCTGACCTGAAACCATGTTAACAAATAAATGAAATAAATACCTTTCTTCAGTACCAGTCATGCCAACTTTTCCCCTTTTACTTTTGAAATGTATTTCTTTATCCTGCAGTTATGGAGATTTCCAGGCCTACTGTCGCACCAAAAAAAACAAGACCTATATCTGTAAGCCAGACACGGGCTGCCAAGGCAGGGGTATTTTCTTGTCACGTAATATGAAGGACATTAAGCATGGTGATCACATGATCTGTCAGCAGTATATTTCCAAGGTAACTGCTTTTTATTCAATGCTATCTCTAAACATTCAAGGGGCGTCATCAGTGTTCAGAACATTTAACCTGCCAAACATGCACTGAATAGTATGTTCTGAGAACTTAAAGGTAAGCATGCAAAGCAATAAAGAATTGGACATAGCAAGCAGGGTGCTGGGTTGTATGGCGAGAGGCGGTAGTAGCAGGAAGAGGTAGGTGGTTCTGCTTCTTTTGAGATCTCTGGTGAGACCTCATCTAGAGTATTGTGTACAGTTCTGGAGATCCCATCTCCTGAAGGATATTGATGTTTTGAAGTTCAAGAAAGGGCTACTGAAATGGTGGATGGTTTGCAGGCTACCATTATCTGAGTTTATTTCAAAGGAGGAGAACTAAAACTAGAGAGTCAGAGGTTTTCAAGTAATGTAATGAAGTTTTACATTATTGAAAGAGTGGTAGACAAGTGGAATAGTCACCCAACACAATTGGTACTATTTATATTTATTTATATTTGATTTAATCACACAGCCGTTCCTCATCGATGGATTTAAATTTGATCTGCGGATATATGTCCTTGTCACATCTTGTGACCCCCTGCGCATTTTTATCTATAATGAGGGTCTTGTACGCTTTGCAACAATGAATTATACCGAGCCCAGCCACTCGAACCTGGTGAGTATCTTTAATGGAGATTAATGTCTCTTGATTGTAAAAGAAGTAACCAGAAACAATTAAATTACACACATCTGTGCAAAGCTACTGATTTCTTACTTCACTTCAGTTTACGTAAACAGACACTGCAGTATAAAAGGAGATAGGTGGGTTATCAGCTCTGTATTTAGTTATGGGACAGTAGCTCCTTAAGCAACCATTGTTGGTTTTGTCTAAAACCTATGAGTGAGGACTGATGTTAATATAGGAATTTTAATATTAACCGTAAGCATAGCTGTCACAGTTTACTGTTTGTTTTTTTTTCATTTCTAGTGAGTCCTGCAATAATGTTTATTTTCTTTATGTATTCTTCATGTAGGCTTCCTGGAGATCTGTCTCCTTGATTAGTCGCTGTGTGTGGGGTCAGGGCTAGCCTTGCGTGGGATTAGGGTTAGCAATATGTGGATGGAAGAGCTAGTTGTTGGAGGGATGGTATTTAAATAGGCTGGGAGTGAGAGAAGAATGGGGTGGCTTAATGCCATTTGTTTACTTGAGAAAGAGGAAACTGACCTGGTTCATACTTATAACAACAATATTTTCTTTTTTCTAGGATGATGTTTGTATGCATCTGACTAATTATGCAATCAACAAACACAATGAAAACTTTATTAGAGATGACATGACTGGAAGTAAAAGGTCTGACTGCAAGCAAATCTTATTTCTGGTTTTTGTATATATTTTTATTCTGGTACATTTTTGCTTTGTTTCTTCAACAGGAAAATTTCAACACTAAACAGCTGGCTGGAAGATCATGGCTACGATACTGTAAAGCTCTGGGGAGATATTGAGGATGTGGTCATCAAGACCCTGATTTCTGCCCATCCTATCCTGAAGCACAATTATCAGACTTGCTTCCCAAGCCATGTCGCTGGTAGCGCATGCTTCGAGGTCCTTGGATTTGACATTATTCTGGATAAAAAGTTGAAGCCATGGCTACTAGAAGTAACAATTTTCAATTTGTAACACTTGTTTTGATTCATTGTCATCTTAGTTTACTGATCTGCTCTGTACATATAACATATCCTTATAGAGCACCAATCTTCCCCATCTACTTTTTGCCACTTTTTTACTCAAACCACTTTATTATGTTTTTTGCTTTTCTGTCATATAGTCATTTTTTATAGTTGTGATTAAATTATAGTTGATGCCTTATGACACTTTGAAACCATAACATACCTTTAACTGTGCAGTAGATTGGATTTGAAGCTCCTTAAACACCTTAGCTATTTCTACAGTAGGATAAGTGTTTCAAGCTTAGTGTGTCAAGCTTATCAGTCATTTCTGTCCATGCGCAGGTGAATCACTCCCCAAGTTTTACCACTGACTCGCGTTTAGACCGAGAAGTCAAGGATGCCCTTCTGCAAGACACCCTTAATTTGATCAACCTCCGTGCGTGCGACAAAAGAAAAGTTCTTGAGGAAGACAAACGCAAAGTCAAAGAGCGCTTACTTCAGCGCATCCTACCAAAAGAAGCAAGGTTCAGCTTGAAGTCATTCTCTTTCATGTTTCATAAGAAGCAACAATTCATTATTGTTACCACGCTTGGAGATTCCAGGGAGTAATGGTTCAACTGAAATGAGAAATTGTGGTCTGATGTACTTAAACTCACAACAATAACAATGAGTGAATTTGTGTTATACAATTTCATACTGAGGGGTGGACATGTGATGTATTTCTTCAAGTACAAAAAAATGGCAACTCAGATATTTTTACAGAGTAATGATAGGTAACCATTTGCAGTCACATTAAGACAACCCAGTAAAAGAACACCAGTTATTGAAATAGTTTAGTTTTTAATAGGTAACTTAGGAAATTATGTATAATGTATGTGAATACTACAAAATAATGAGAGGAAGCACATTTATTTTATGTGTATTAAGCTATCTATTTATATGTGTTTTGTAAACCTAGACGTGAGCAGTTGGAAAACACCCAGGCTGAATGGCTGGAGCAGGTGGAAAAATATGAAGACTGTCATCTTGGAGGCTACCGCCGTATCTACCCCAGTGACAAAAGGGAACAGTATGAAAAGTTCTTCAAACACAGTGGCTCTTTGTTTCAGGAAACTGCTGCTTCAAAGGCAAGAGAGGAGTGTGCTAGGTCAGTTTCTCAGTACATATACAGTGGGTACGCTTACATTTTATTGGCCTGTTTCATTTGACAGCAGCTGTCTTTAATGAGATAAATATCAACGCTTCTTCATACTCGTAATCACCATAACTTGGAACACTCTGGGTGAAGCGAGACCACCCACCCTAACCAGCGTGACCGCCTACCAAAGTCAGAGTGACCTCCTAACCAAATCACACAAAGGGGGCACTCCGTGTAGCCGGAGCCACAAAGTTCCCAGGTATGGTAATCCACCCTTTTATCCCACTGGCCATTGACCTAATGCTCAGTGTCAATTTATGGTTGGGTCATCTAGGACCGCAAATCTGGGATGTGGCAGCCCCTTTGCTACAAGACCAAGGGCAGATCTCTTGCTGCTCAATGGACTGTTGCGAGGAAGATCTCTCCAGACATCCCATTTACAACATGGAGGACTGCGTCAAGCTTCATTGCATGCTAGGGCTGCATGTCGTAAGAGATTTTAAGGATGGTGCCATGGTAAATCTGAGTGTAGAAGCCAGATGAATCAGACTTAGAGCCGTGCTTGCCAAAATACATTACAAATTCAAAGGAAATGCAGCATCCACAAGACACCATGTCGTTAAGGAATCACTAAGAAATGTCATCTCACTTAGCTTTGTAAGGGCTGTATTTTGACACATTGTCAAGTGTTCTGAAAACTTTTGTTTCTGTTTACATTGTTGAAAAATGTCAAATGATTTTGATCATATTTCACTTTACCTGCAGATTTCTTATTCTATAAAAAAGTAACCAGTATGCACATGGTGCGCCTCTGTAATGGCACGCTCAATATGTTTCTTTTTTAATCTTTATAAGTAGTCTGCCACATTTGTTTTATGGTTCTCCACCTAGAACAACGTTAAGAAGTTTTGTGGAACCAGTTATGTGTGGTCAGAGTGATCATGAATGGTCCTCCAAATAATTAGACTCTAGCAACCTAAAACTATCATCCTCATGATTCCATGTATTTATCACAAGAACCTTGATTTTATTTTCATTGCAGGCAGCAGT
Organism: Spea multiplicata; assembly: GCA_009364415.1. Classification (NCBI taxonomy): domain Eukaryota; kingdom Metazoa; phylum Chordata; class Amphibia; order Anura; family Pelobatidae; genus Spea; species Spea multiplicata. Next base: position 10,309 of record VKOC01003174.1, read on the forward strand.
TGGAGGAGCTTCGGCTGAAAAAAGAGCAAAAGGGTACTGGGAAGAAAAGAGAGAATAAGGACAGTATGCAAGGAGAATCAGCAGGTGAAAAGCCTGCCGTGTTTAAAGTAACTAAGAGGCCTCCAACTCGTCCTCCGTCTAATAGCAATAGGAATATGGAAAAAAAGGTAAGAAGGTCAGTGGGTGTTTAATGACTACAATGTCTGAATTGTTCAGGGGGAGTTATGCACATCCAGTTATTCTTTCACATTGAAAGCTCAGTATATAAATGGTATGTTTAGAAAGCCTTATGGTGTACTCTATTGACTACACAGGGAAGCTGCAGAACATTTCAGCTCACTGTCTTCTTTATGCACTACATAGGGCCATTTTCAGCTTCTGCTGTGGGAATCCCTAGCAAAGTTAAATGTGCGAGAACATTTAAACCTACTGACATCTTGTGTCAGCAAAGTGGCTGAAATGCACATATTATGCAGTGTATACCTTGTTACACTACACTACTTTATGGACCTATACAGAGGCAACATTAACAAAAAAAACACAGTAAACACCAACATGTTGGCTAATTAGATATCTAAATAGTATACAATTGACTGTTTTTTCTTACATCAAATGCTAATTTATGATACGTGATTATAATTGAAGCTGGAGTGATTTTTGAAAGAAGAAGGCATTGGCTCAGTTTTTCCGCTTGAATCTTTGGAAGAGACACTGATGTCATTTAATTAGAGCCATTACCCAACGGGACCAGGTTAACCTGGTATCAGCTTTGACTGCACATGGCTGCATCATGTAAAATGGGTCATATTTACCCTATATAGTGCTAGTCATATGACATTTATATATATAGTTAAATCATGCCAAAGAGGGTATAACACAGTGCCACCATCAAAAGTCCTGGGGCCCATACAGACATATAGCCTGGGCCCCAGTGCCCTGCCATCAGCCTGCCTCATGTCCATCTCATTGTCTAGCCCATTGTCCCACCTATATTCCACCCATCATCCCGACCTATGATATTTCCTTAAGTTCACCTTATGAGAGCAAGAGGGTGTGTGTATGTACATGTACAATGTAGTTATGGGGGCCTCAGAGAAATAATCCCACCAGGTGCTACTAACTTTAGACTATATACATACTGATTCTAACACTACAGTACAGTACACACACACACACTACTTCCCCTCTCCCTCTGACCTCGTAGAGACCTTTCTCTGCCTCCCTACTACTGCAGGGTATTTTAATGCACACCCCTGCAAGTAAGCAGGGGACCTGGCCTCCTGACTTGGGTCATTAGGTGAGACCAGTTGTACTCCCTGATGTCCTCCCTGATCTAATGTACAATGCAAGATAAATGTCCATTTGTTAAAGCATATGGTGAGAACATGGGCTATTTGGTGTGGGGATGTAGAATAATACAATATATTAATGTTGGATGTTGTAGGAAAACAAAATTGATTCCATGAAACCAACTGACATTGACGAACAAGAAGAACTGGAGAGATTGCGAGGTCTTCAGCAGAGGGAGAAGCTAATCAGTGGCATGGGCATTGTGGATCTTGTACATAAGCTTCTTAGTGCTGCAGGTCCCAGAGCTGGTGACCTCCAGGAATCTGACTACTGTCTGCTTGAAACTGAAACAAAGCAACCAGTTAGCCAAGTATGTGCCATTTTACTCATTTTGTCTGCAAAAAGATGTAGTTTTATGAGGTCAATGGTGAAAACTTGATAACACATGCCTTTAACGATTCATGCCTCTGTGCGAATATTTTGGAGGTTGTGCCTCATGGTTTTAGGCTCCTTTTCAGATCATAGAGAGATAATTCTCTTGTGTGTAAATGATTGTCAATTCTTTATAGTTAATATTTAACAGTAAATATAATGTGTTACCAGTGATAACTTTTTGTTTTCTCACAGCCACGCATAACTCGCCCATTGATAATGTGTCAAGAAATAGACGGTGTAACACCCGTTCTTCCTATGCCTAATTTGGGATCAAGAGACACAGCATCACACGCCACTGCGCAGGCCACGTGCAGCCATCAGTCACATAGGAATTTGCCATATTTCCCAAGATTCTTGCGGTCAGGAGAAGGAGCTCCTCCATCGGCACAGTATTCTACCGGGAGATACGCACACCAAAAAGCCACAATACTGAATGGCAGCCAAAATATATGGGCAACTGCTGCTTCCTGTGAGCCAGTTTCAATTTCAAAACCTCCATCGGGTGGCTGTCAGAGGAGGCTCTCCAGTGCCAAAAACAAGGCTGAACAGAGTGAGAATATATATAAATGTATAGAGATCTATGGGTTGGAATAATATCCATTCACTTACATAATCAGTTTATTTCTTGAGTACACTGGAGACTATACATATTCTTCCTTGAAGAACTTGCAAACATGCTGTTTAAAATGCCATACTAATCTTTTAATCTCTTGCCACGATAATTAGACATGAGGCGTTATTTATCAAAGCTGAATTTAGCTGAAGTTAAACCCACTCTTAGACTCCACTCAAAGGAACAAGCTATAAACATCCTGGCAAATAATGGGTAATCTATCCTTAGGTCAGACCAGGCTCCTTACAAAGTTTTCTACCTAATTTCAAAATTATTTTAATCCCTTGTTTATCTGAGGTGTAAACAGCACAACATGAAAATGTAGCAATTCCTTTTACATATTCATGTATCGTAAGCCAGAATTTGGCTTGGTTTTATATTTGTATGGATTTTACAGTCATTTTTTTCCTCAGAAGGAACAAGATGCAAGAAAACACCTGGCATTTCTTCTGGCTCTCTGAACGCTATTCCCCATGGTGCAAGATGTCCTAACGTGCCTGGAAGTGGGTTCTCTCTTCCTACTGTTTGCGGAACTCAACTTGTAAATCGATCTTTAGTTATTGCGTCATCTTCTGCTCCAACTGCACAACGCACACATCATTTGAAGCAACAGACTGCAGGTGTCTTTAACTTGAAAACAAATTGGTAGTTCAGTGATTCAATGGAACCTTGGCCATTCCAGAGTGGCAGCTTGAAACCAATTCTTCACGCATGGTACAAAAATTGTGTTTCTGTTTTAGGAGAGACCTGGGTAAGTGCCAGCCACAACCAGGACACAATTTGCTTTGGAAAACATAATCGGGGAGTAATAGTTCAATGTTCATATTGAAATGATGGGACTTGTATCATGCACTCTTTAAATATAAGACTAATGATATAATAGCTGCACAGGCCAGAAACATCTCTAGAGTTGGCTTAAAGGAAAATATCTGGCTAAAGTATTATAATTTTATTGATATGGTGTGCTACACAGTTTGTTTCACAGCCAAATAGTTTAGATTTTTTTCTACACAATGCCACTAGCAGTTTTTGTTGCAAACGTCAAAATTCTAAGCAAGTGTTATTATGTTATTATGAAAATATACTTGACTGCAAATACCATTGTGAAGCAGGGAGGCCACCGTAGATAGATATGTGAAGTGTTAGCCAGTTCTCTTATACTGTAAACCCTTTACTTCAATTCATAACCCCATGTCTTTAAAGAAAATGCTTTAAATAATAAGTAGCAATAAAGGTCCCTCTTGCCACCTTCCACCAAGAGCCCGCGGTAAGCCCAGCCTACCAGCTGAGCAATTAGAAAAGTTGCCTTATTGTTATTAGTATTGCCTTATTATGTGTATTTTGTTGTTTTTATGGACAAATCTACACAAATGTCAAATTTAACTGCTATATAAAGCAGTGCAATTTGGTCAACTGCATTGTGCTCTTCAGTGTACTGCATATACATTATACTGTTGATAAAGCTGATTAAAGATTGTATGCATAAGAAAAATGTGTTTCAGAACATTACTCTTTCATCTATATGTAGAATCAGCCTCAACCAATATACAGTGATTTCACTTAATATCCCATTTCCTGGAACCTAATCAGATGAAAGCATGAGGACAGTCTGCATTAACTTACTTGGTAACGATGATACTACTATAATAGATTGCAAGCTTTCGAGGCATCTGGCTACTTGGCAGAGGATTGTATTTCCCCGATATTAGAAACCACAGAGCACAGAGATAGAGTAGCAGCAGCAGCAGTAAAGCATGTGGCCCAGGCTGGCACTGGCAGATATTCACATCCAGCCCCTTGATGCGGGACGACATTTCCCGGAGTTGATGGTAGTGGTGCCAGTACATGTATGGGTAATAGTGATATA
>VKOC01003177.1:0-14448 GCA_009364415.1 Spea multiplicata
ATATATATATATATATGAATGGCTAGCCTTCTTGTTACTGCAATTAAGAACCACATACATACACTGCAGCCACACACAATGGCAAACACACAACTGCATTAGACTGTTTTATAGTATACCTTAAAAGAAAACTGTCTCAGCCACATGAAAAGATGGATGAAGACTTACCATGCCAAACTAATATGCAAATATTCGCACTCGACACACCAGTTATCATATGCACTTTAATCCCCAATGCACTTTAGTCCCCAATGCATTTTTATGTGATCCCGCTGACTAATGCATGGAGGGATTCTGCAGAATTCTACATATTCTGTTTCTGACCCAGCGTATGAGTATTTGGGCCCATGAATGTTGCCACAATGGCTTGATTCCTTGCCCATCTGCCTGCCCATGGTCTTGGATTGTCAATATTGCTTTTGCCTCAGCCCTTCTTTCTTAGACTTTTTGCTTTGCTTCCAAGTATCAACTATTACATTCTGACAAAGGGTACTCAGAACAACATAATTTATTTAAACCACATGCAGTTGTTTGCTTATTTCACCCGATGCGGCAACAAACCATGAATGAGATTGACTTATGTAACTGTCAAGCATTGTACCTTCCAAAGTCTAGAATACCCAACAATTTTTATTTTTTGATAATATAATATGTGTACGCTATTAAGGATGTAATAGTTAGAACAAACACAAAGTAACACAATAGCAGAGTGTACTAATATTAATCTGAGTCATATACTGTATGTGTGTGCAATAACACATTCAGCAAAATTTAATTTACAAACTTTACAATTTATATTTAAATATTACAATATGGTAGAACCTCCGTGCATTTATATAAATTGTAAAGTAGTAGTTTGTCCTGAAAACACATTCGTTTTAACAGTTGTAGCTAGCATTAATTAATCATGTAAAGCCATAATGTTCCACTGGTAAAATTCATCATTTTCAGCTATGCTGTGCCACACAGGATTAACAAAATGCGATTTACGATAAGAATAAGAATCGAAGGCTACAATTTTCACAATCAGGAAGGTTTGTTATTTAGAAACATATTATTAACTGGTAAGGTAGGGAATGACTGTTTAGTTAAATAATTTCTAAGCTATACTGAAACAGAAACATTTATTTATAAATGAAAGATTAGTGCTTGATGATGTCTCTGCTACCCCCTTAATTTTAAGGGGTTTTCCACCACCTTTACCCCACTACAACTTATGTTGTGTGTGCTTCATAGCACCACCAATTCAAATAAAAGATATGGAAGGTTAAACTGAGCCAACATATGTATTTGGTTTAGTTTGGTTTAGTTTCTGGGCAGACCAAGTTTTCACCTACGACAGGCCTCATGGTACTCTCCAGCTACCTGGGCTTCACTGAATGCTACTGCACAGGTAAGTAGGATGGTGAACTGTGGTCAGAATAGGGCCAAGGTAGGGTGACCACAGACAAACACTGTCACACAAACAAACACAGAGACAAACTGACAAACACAGTCACACACACTGAGTCAAACACACATGCCTGGTGCTGGCTGCAGCTTACTCTGAGTTGGTGTGAAGGAGGCACTTAGCTTCTGAACTCTCAGGCAATCAGGAGAGTTGAGAAGTCTCTCCCGATTGACTGAGACCTCCTTCACTCAGACTCTTCGTTCCAGGACAATGCATTGTCTCAGATTGAGGCTGCCCGGGACTTAAAGTCCCATTGTGAGACTGTCCCGGGCAATCCGGGACATGTAGTCACTCTAGCCAAAGGTTGTACACATGTTAGTACTTTAGAAATCATAAAGACAAAATGCAAAACTTTAGCAAGCTAGACGGCCAGTAGTATGTGAATGACCCCAGCACTACATATACGTTTTTGGGGCTCCCCCTCCATAAAAGACAGACACCAATAGTAAATACATAACTATGACTTGCAATTTTCCTTAAACTTGTAATGCACTGTAACCATGTAAACAAGTTAGGTTATCTTTGTGTCTGTATTTAATATTGATTGGATCCTTGGCAAAAAAGATCTGTAAGAGCGACTCTATTGGTCGCTGGCAGGGGGCTCATCTAGCATCAACCAATGAAGAGTCTTTCCCATTCATTCTTTAATGTGAAAGGATTGCAGCTATGTCAATGCTGCTTGGGCCGCCTCCTTCTGATTCCAGTGTGACTCCGTGTGAGACGCAGGGCATACCAAGATTAGGACAAGCCAGGTCAAAAGAGGTAGAATCCAACAGAGAACTTCTAGGAACAACATAGGGCCAGGAAGCAGAGAAACAGCAAAGCTGAATACATCACAATGCAAAGGCCCAGACTGAAGGGGAAAGCAGCTATATAAGGGCAGGGCTATACATGGCTCAGCTGATCAGAAATTAGTAATGGGTGCTCCAGAGAGGCAAAGGTGACCACCAGTGGCTGCAGATAGGCATGGCAGTAGGTGTAGATATAGTCCAGGTTGGCAGCATGGAATCCTGAAAAACAGTTAGCAGCAGCATTGACATAGCTGCAATCCTTTCACATTAAAGAATGAATGGGAAAGACTCTTCATTGGTTGATGCTAGATGAGCCCCCTGACGGCCACCAATAGAGTCGCTCTTACAGATCTTTTCCCCTTAGTGATCCCCCATCCTGATAAATCTGAGGCGCATTTTGGTGAAATGAGTGCTGGGTTAGAGTTTTAGGGATTTATTTTTCTCATGCTATCAGTTTTTTCAAGTTTCAATTTTTTTTATCCCTTGTGGATTTATGTATTAACCCCTGCTATACTACGAAAGATTTAAGATAGGCTAAAGGCAGTGGCTTATATGGGGAGGGGGACCAGGAACATGAGCTAGAAGATGTTTAGGGATTTTGTCTTAGTGTACGTTTATCCATCACCATATACATTTGTGTTCGTTTTCGAATACGAATGCACAAGTCTAGTCTGTACCCCACCATGCATAATGGCAAGGAGGTAGGTGCAGACAGGAAAATAGAAAACATGGCTGCATCTATATATAGGTACAGTCTATATTGGAGTGCGCTGGCTGGTCGGGTAACACAAACAGGACTGGTGTACCTCGGACTCGGGTAGGGGACAGACACCTTGGACTTGGATCTTTAGCTGGACTGGCAGGAGGGCTGGAGACTCTCAGACATGGCACACTGCAGGAAGCCCTCAGGCAATAAGACATGGTCATAACCAAGCCGGGTTCGTGATAGAAGGACACAATTGACAAGCCAAATCAGCTGCCCAGGAGAATGGTCACAAACAAGCCAGGTCAGTACCAGAAGATGAGTAGAAAGCTGCTAGGATAAGGACAGGACCAAGATACATAACTACAGCAGTAGGCTGTTTATACTGCAATACAAAGGCCCAGACTGAAAGGCAAAGCAGTTAAATAATGACATGGCTACACGCAGGTAACGTGGCTCAGCTGATCAGAAAATTAGGAGCTACTGAGATGGAAGGGTAGCCACTAGTGGCTGCAGGTAGGCATGACAGTAGGTAATTATCCCATGGTCCAGGCTGGCAGGGTGAAATTCTGAAATAGATATATGAAATGCAGAGTCACAATAAGAAATCTTGGGGCTCACTACCAACTGAAAGACATGACTCCCCCTTGCCTCGTCCCACCCCATGCTTCTCCCACCACTTTGCCCGACACTCCTTCCACTGTCCCACCCATACATGCAATGGGCCCATACATGGGTGCTGATTGCACCCCCTTATGGTGGACTTTATGATATGTATTTATGATAAACCTTAAATCATAAATCATTCTTTTACCATAATGCCACTATGGAATCTGGAAAGTTACAGATGTTGTTTTTATAACATCTACAAAAAGAATGGATCAGTTAAAATGTACAATACATGGGCAAATTGTCTCTTTTTTGTATTTCATGAAATAGAGCTGAGTGATTCAATATGCTTCGACCCAAAAATAATCTCAACAAGTCATTTTTTTTATCAATAATTTAGAATGAAACAGACCACTCATATAGAAAACTAGATATGTAACCTTTTACTGTTCTTCGGTTTATATGAAGTGCTGCAGTATGCAAATCATCAGGCATTTTCCTTCAAGAAGTTCCAATAATTTGTGAACTGCAAAATTATGCATGTCTGAGGTAAGGTCACATTTTTATACCTGTCTACAAATCAGCAAAATAGATCAAAAGGCAAAGAAGAGCTTATTAGCATTCAAATGAATTACCCTTTTCCATATGAAATAGTGAAGACTTCAGTGCACTTTGTTGAAAGCAGTTTCTGTGCTTTTGAAAGCAGTTATTGACCCTTATATGACAAGAATGCCAAGCAATATAATATTCAATGTGCTCTGTCTCCCGATATATAAGATCGGCTTTAAGCTAGAATGTGACTATGAATTTTGTTGGTCTTAGGGCTAATGTTAATGAGGTTTGGGTGGAAAACAGGTATAGCATCAGCACTAGGGATGGCAAAAAACGTTCTCTTCATTGTCAAAACGTTTGAGAAAAGGTTCAGTGACACTAAAAAGGAAAGTTTCCTCCACGGTGATAGTCAAAAATAATTATTTTGTTCATACTAACACATTTTTTCTTAATCTATCGATAAATTGCTATTTCGAATATCAGTTGAATGCATTGACATGTACCCTAGTGTTGTTTGGAATTTTGCAATACGATAATTAATTAGAAACACTGAATTTGACAGAAGATTAGTGAGATTAGAGTATTTTGACTCATGTAGTCTTTAGTCATTCTGTAGGTTTTCAGAATGTGTGGTCTTTGAACTTTTTATAGCTTTCTACTAAACATTAGTGCTAAAAACTTCAATTGTTTTATCATGTCATCACTGGTGAAATTTGACAAGGTAAAACTAGGTTATGTCATAGTTCCATGTAGGACAGGCTTGCCAATGCCTGTATTTATCTGCTCATTCTTTCTCCTTTTTGTCTTTGAACATGGGCATTTATACCAAACAATGATTTGCAGTGGATTTTTGAGAAACCTCAATGTTTTTCACATACATATAGTTGGGCAAAGGTACAACACGAGGGCCAGTCTAGATTATCTGGTCTGCCCATGAGCTAAGCAGGACTTGCCTAATAAATAAATAAACTCCTCAAGGTAAGTACATGCAAACAATTGTGCAGAGCTCCAGCTCACAATTGTCATGTTGGGCTGAGCCATGTGCTGTGGTCAAGCAACCAGTAGCTTTATAAATGTATTGCTCTATATGTCCCTTATACCATTTTTGGGGTTCAGTCAAAATTATATAAAATGAAGGATTTATTTTTATTATTTAACTTTTCACACTTTGCTGAGATCTTATTGTATTTCTGAAAACTTTTAAGCGATGTGTGAAATTATGCAGAAAGTTGAACACAGTTAAATTACAGGACTAGAGAGAATAACAAAAAAAGAGGGAAAAGGAAAATGTGCACATACTGTATAAATTTAAAGCAAATCTGTCACATTTCCCAAATCCTACATTTTACAGATCTATACACTAAATAAACTTAACTAAATAAACTGTGACCGCAGGTAAAATTAAGCAAAAATATACTTAATTTTATAGTTACTTTGCTGCTTTGTGTTGATGGAGTTGAGGTTTTTTTTAGTATTTTATGTTTTAGACAGCCCTTTTTAGTGGGTAGAAGACAAGGACTCAATGGCCTTATGGACCATGCTGGATAGTCCTTGAAGAAGTGAGGGGATATATACAACAAACAGACTCACTTTGTACATTTCATGCTATGCAGCCCTTAATCATATGTTTTGTAGGCTGAATCATAATTAATACCCTGTCTCACTGCACAAAGGGTAGGGTAAGGCGACAATTGTTGGTTAATGGAGGGAATAAAAAGATACACAAAGAATGTACACGAATATTCCCCCGAACCGAACACAGAAACGGGTGAATATTCGTGGAATACGAAGATTTTTTCCCCCCACGAAGACGAACACGAAGAGTTGGCTGGCGCCCAAGTCTAGATCCAGGCACAAAATTTTTGCCATCTTGCATGCCAGAATATATATGTTTTAAATGGGTGATAAAAAAAAAACTCTCAGTATCCATGCAACATAAAGTACCTTTCAGAATGAATTATAGATGCACATTCAGATTTGAGTAAAGCTGCACCTGACCCTGAAGAAAATCCATTAATTGTATGACTGGGAACATCACTGAACTGTATTTGTTAGAACTAATTAGCAATTAGATAGAAGTGCTAATGGAATTGAATAGAAAGAAAGGAGTTATCTAGGTACAGGGTTAAGAAACAGTGGGTAAGACATTTAAAATCAATAGGACAGCTTTAAATATTTTGTGCAAATATTACAGGAAAAGAAGATTTCAGACGTTATCATTTTCCTAAAGCATCGGAATCTCAATTTTCTTTCAAATAGTATATCTGCTGCTGATTGCATTCCTATATACTAGACACTAGACTTGTGCAATCAGATTTGTATAAATTGCAAATTTACTGAATTTTGGCAAATTTTGTTGATTTTGAGAATCTATGAAAAGGCCAAATCCCTCATGAAGAGGACGAAAACAAGGAAAAAGCTTAGAATCTTCATCTGAAATACTCAGGCTCTTTCACTCACACTCACTCTCTCACAATCCTTTTCACTCTCTCTCTCACATTCTCTAAATGTTTCCCTTCTCTGATGACCACATCTTCTTGTTCTTCATCTTCTCACTTTTATCTTCTGTCTTTCAACTTCTATCTTCCTCCGCATCTCTGCAGACTCTCGACTATCCAGATTAAAAGTGGGTATTTAAGCCCCTCCACACCAGCAACACTTCTGAACTTGAAATGTTTATATAAACTATACAAACAACTTATTGTGGTTGCAATGGCCCGTACAATTAACTGGCATTTTACTTATACAACCAATAGTAAGGCCAATGGCATAGCATGCCACTACAGTGCATGATCAAGAGAGTGGCAGCTGCAGTTCTGTGTTAGTAAATGTAACCACATTAAGGGAATTTAAACATGCATGGGAAATACATATGGCTATCCTTAATCTACGATGAAGCCAAGGACTGAAGGCTTGAGTCTTTCAGCAGGAAAATAATGATAGAATAGTTGGGCTAGAAAAGATGGTTATTTTCTGCAATTCTATGTAACCAGACTGGTTGATGTTGGGCTACAGCATGATGACCACCTGCTATCTATACAGTAGTGTGAGCATATGATTTTAAAGCTATAGTACATTTTATTTATTGTAACTATTCCTCCTCCATATCCCATCTGTGCCATTTCACACCATGGTGCATGGTTAACTAATGGAATGTTTTATAGTGGTCCTCAAGTGTTAGACTAAAATACTGAAAAGTGTTTTTGCGGGCACAGGATAGAAATATTGAGCAGAATCAAATAAGTTGTAAGTATTTTGTGTTTTTGTACATATTTTATTAGCTTGCAGTAATAATATATAGTATAAAGTAGGTACAGTAAAAGGATATCCTTTGTGTCCACCATATTTCCCTGGTTCATAAAGAAGATGAATTGTAACGGTATGATATAAAATTCTACTGTTTCATAGGGAACAATAGGGAGCAATTTTTTTCTACTCTTTTTTAAACCCTTGCTGTCTTTTTTTCTTCATTGAGATGAGTTAAAATAATTACTTGCTACAATTGCTTTGAAACATGGATTATTAATGGTATCCATTTGTTATGATCACGCTGCTGTTAGAGGCAAAGAAGTGACAGGGTCTTTGTCACCTCGGGCAATCCCAACCAGTGCAGACTTAATGATTCATGAAGCAATGCTTGAAAATAAATTATATTTACTTTCTGTCACCTGGGGCTTGGCTTCTTATGTTCCATACCTTTTCAAATTAGTGCTACAGATTTTCATAACATTTTAATTTGATTTTCAAAGAACTCCTGGCAGGGGTATTCAAAAGTTTAAATAACTCATGCTGACTTCTATGGAAATGCTTAAAGCTATACTCCTTCATTCTTGGCTGTAATTAGAAATTGGATATCTGGGATAAAAAACCTAAAAAAACATATCTCCAGTATTGTTAAAACATATTTTAGTAAAATGGCGGTTTAAATCTGAATTGCAAAATTAGAGAACTGATAAATGTTTCTAGATACATAGTGACAGAAGGCACATGTGGCTTACCCCATCTGCCCTCCTAGCTCTGGGTAAAAAAATGATAGTAAGGCAGCTTTAATGGCTCATTGAGTCTGTCTTATCGGTGACAGCCTGTTCCCGAAACATACTCAGAAGACTTGCAGCATCTATTAAATCTATGTTACAGAATAATCTTAAAAAAAACAATGATGATTACGACAAAACAGAAACATATAGTGGATCCTGTGATATTAGCAACCCTAACAGTGATAGCTAGAAAATGGAGACAAAATATGATAATCTCCTGGGAACATGTTAAAAATCAAATTATCAATCGGAGGAATATGGAATGAGGATTCTATAGAGCAAAGGCACTGACACGTGAATATTGGGAAATATGAGGAAGACTTTCCTTGTAAAATTTATAGTAAATAATCTAAGTAAACCTGGAAAGGCAGGGTCTAACCCACATCGGATACATATTAATATTAACATCTTGCCAATAACCAAATACCTATCTATATTATGTTGATTATTTTTCTTCTTTATGTATTTATTGTTCATATTATTATGTATTAATATCTGATAATGTTGTTCACAATACCATTACTACCTTTACTCTAATTGATCTTCACTAAGAACAGTGATATATCAATCTGTATTTTCTTAAGTTTGTTATCTTTGGTTTTGTTTAACCTGCTTCTTTTTTGTACTATATTATAAAACTAAAAAAAAAAAGAGAGAGAGAGATAATAAAGCAGGTAAAAATATACCAGGTAAAAACCACATAAAATAAATATAATGTTCAGCTGTGTCCACATTATTTAATATGGTGTTGTTGGTTTTCATGGTTTTGTTCATTTTTCATGTGCATGTTAATTAATTAATATGGCATAATACATGGTTATATAGTGTTTTGAATTATATTTGATGTATTGAATACTCAATAATGTAAGCTCGAGCTAACATGTTGTTTACTTTTCTGCCTCATTAGATCTGTAGTCCACATGCGGTTCATTAAGGAATGTACACTGTGACGTATGCAGTTTATCCTGGAGGATGTACATTGTACATTTGTGCATAGGAATGCACAAATATGCTGAGGTTATTCTATCTCCAGGGTCTTTTACAGCTAAAGGAAAAAACAAGCAAGCTTGTAAATAAAAATCGGATTTTTGTAGTGAAAATTTTTTGTTTTGAAAAAACTCCAGTTGATATAATACCAGCTTACTGAGCAGCTACTGGGAAATCAGCAATAATCTAAATCAATGTTGATTTAATTGTAGACTATAAACCCTCTAAAATCTTTTTTCAAATTAGCTAGTATTACATTAACTTGTGCAGTTGCAAGAATCTATGATATATGTGTAGACTTGATTAACTATAATAAATAAATACTATTTTTTCAGAATTATAGATCTTAGTTAGTAATAGACCCACTTCTAACAATTCCATGTGCATACCCGGTATGATTAATACTAGGCTTGTGCATTCGTATTTGGGCGAACATGAAAACAAACACGAAGGGTGCATTATCGTTGTTCAGCCTGAATACCGAACAAACAAACATGGCAGCGGCAAAATGTATACGAAGATAAAGACACACAACAGGAAGAATCTTCGTGTTCGTCTTCTTTTTCTTAACCTCCCTGGTCCCTTGCCCATCTAGCCTACTTTATCTATGCAGCATCGCAGCGGTTAACGGGAGCGGAAATTCATAGGTTCGCAGTCAGAATTGACACAAGTGCAGGTGCACTTCATTGGTTGATGGCAGAGGAGGCCCCTGCCGGCGACCAATAGAGTTGCCCGTCCGGACCTTTAAAATCCTGGCGCTAAAGCTGCTGCATAATGTATACCGTGTTAACCCCGTATTAACCCCTTCTACAAAAAAAGACAAAAAAATCGAAGAAGAAGAAAGAATACGAACACGAAGAACGTTCACGAATATTCACCTGAACCGAACTCAGGAACCGACGAATATTTCTGGAATACAAAGATTTTTTTCCCCCACGAAGACGAACACAAAAGTTGGTCAGCACACCTGTAATAATCTTGTTTGTGTGCAGTAGAGAGAGAGAGGAGGTTGCCTGTGTCAACCGATTTACTTTGGTTTGGCCCAACTGGCCCATTGGACAGCGGTGCACCGGGGAACCTGATAACCCAACAGCTCAATATGCCCTCTATGCCTAGGCATAGTTGGCCTAGGTCAGCATTCAACACTGAAAAAAAGCACCCCTTATCGTTATGCCCTGGCTATAAAACTTTATTTTTTAATCTAACAACCACCCTTTTGAAACACAAGATACAGAAGTCTCATTAAATGTATGTATAATGTATGTGGCAAAGTGTTGTACCAACTGAATTCTTGGCTGTCTTGGAGATAACTAAGAGCATACAAGTTATTCTAGTTATAATTCTACAGACTTTCTTCATTGTTTAAAAGCACCCAATTCAAGAGAATAACTGATTCAGTTACAATGTGTGTCTTATAAACATATAAGCAGTTGTTTCATGCCGAAATAATTTGAGCCACTGTTCTGGAGTTAATACATGTATTATACTGTGAATAACTAGGATGTTTGTGTAATATGCAATTAATTAAGCAACAGATAACCAAATTTCAGAGCTTACAAATTCAAGGTGCAAAATTTGTGCATGCAGTATGAAATGAATGTCTATACCAAACATCTTGCCTACCAGCAAATAAGTATAAAGTTCATATGTGGCTAGACCTCCAAGAGTCTGTTCTGTAGGGCATGATATATCACTATATACATTAAAAAAATATCTACCCATGCCCAGGCTCTGATTATTTCAGATAATGCTCTGGTGTATGGTCTCATACCTCAAAGCGTCTTATATTCATGTATCTTTGTCTGTGCTGCAGTGATGAAAAGGAGTGGAAGACGTTCCCCCTATGGGTATGTGGAATGTGAATCCTGCCCTATTATTCACAAATAGAATTCCATTTCAAAATGAAAGCTTACATTAAAAAACGGGAAAGGATAAAAGAGCATGTTTTTTATTAAGTGCAACTGTAAAATATAGTGCTAAATTGCTTGGATAAAGTGGCCCACATAATTAGCAAGAACCCAGTTGCTGTAAATAATGAACATGCGGTCAGTCCTTGGCTTGATATAAAATCTTCACATCGTGTATGTGTTTTTTTCATTATACCTGAAATTTATATGAATTATATTCATCTCCACACTTTTTTCAGACTGTGTATTCTGTACTGTGCATGACTGATGGCAAACACACTAATAATAGGAATTGGGCAATGTGCATTAAAAGAGTTGGTTTTAGTCTCTATTAGCAATACATTCACATTGCTGAAATGATATACGACTGCCCAGAGGCCAAAAGAGCTTATGCTCTTGCTATTTAACATGGAAGCTAATGAAGCAGAAGGACGAGATATAAACAGTTTTATCATTCAGGATGACACCAAAGCTATGGTGCCAGCTCAGTGTGGAGAGTTTATATTCTTCTTGTTTTTCTGTGCCTGACATAGTCAATAATATATTTCTTAAAAGCTGTTGCTAAATTTCCCATTAATTATATTGCTTTTTTTGGACTGTGATAACATTTATAGTCTGAACCGAACTGAAGGTATCCATACCATGAATAAAAAACAAATGTAAATCTATAAATATTGTTATAAATAAAGGCAGCAAAGCCTATGTTGGCCAACTGGCATGCTGGGCAGACACTTGGTTGGGCTGCTGGCTGATAGAGCCCCATTCTTACTTGATAAGCCATTTCATTCCATGGAATGTTAAGCAGTAAGGCAATAACTGAGCAGGGGGCACTAGGTCATTCAGGTTTATGTAGCCTGTATAACAGTCAATTTGTATAGGTACTTTGCTTCTAGGTTTATTCCTAGAAAAGTAAATAGGAAAGGACTTGTGCATTCAGATTTGTACAAATTGCAAATGTAACCAAATTTGCATATTTTGTCAATTCATACAAATCTCTAAAAAATGAACAAAAACAAGTTAAACTTCATTGAATTTTAGTTCACGTTTCTCTTACACTCTTACACTATTGACGCTCTCTCTCACACTCTCCACTTTCTCCATCGACTGCTTCCACCTGTTGCATCTCTGCTTGTTCTCTAGCATCGTTTTTCAACTTCTTGTTATTCTCTCTCCTGTGTTCTTTCTTCACACACATCTCCCTTGACATGACTTACCAATGAACTCCTGTGAACAGATACAGAAAGAAGATGGAAGACAAAACGAGGGAAGATGAAAAGGATGATAAAGAACTAGCAGAGCTGTGACAAATGGAAGTAGTCTGTGGAGACCATCAAGTGACCATCAAGTGTGGCATATGCCAAACTAAAACACTGTCCTCGCTGCTGTTTTGCATAGACTTGAACCCCCTCAGCCAGCTAATCACAAGGACTAGATTAGGGTACAAGTTCAAGATTAGAACCTCCATCAGCTAACAAGACATCGACTCGCTAATCCACCTGACACAGATTTATTTTGAAGTCATTGGAATGTCATTCGGACTGGAGAAGCGTTGCCGGAATGTAGTAAAAAGAAGGAAGATACTTAAGGCACACAGCAGACATACAGACCAGCTATGAGTACTTTGGTATCCCACAGTCACATGGGAACTGTGATGATGAGGCAAAGAAGGCAGCAACATCCAAGTACCAGCAAAGGATAAGGCAGATCCTAAAGAGCCAGCTGTGCACCATCAACACATATGCCCTGCAAGGTATCAGATCCCATACTGGCATAGTGAGCTGGCCAAATGAGGACATGAAGGGTGCCGATGTGTAACTCCTCACAATGTAAAGAGGTTTGTATCCCAAATGCAACACCCAGAGACTGTACACCAGCTGAAATGGAGGTGGGAAGGGTCTGGTAAGTATCAAAGCCACCATCCTTGATAAAACTCAGAGCATCTGAGAGTACATCAGTAAGGTACTGTGGCACTCAAAGATAACCTGCTGAGAGAATACCTGAACCAGCAACATACAAGGAAGAATTATCAAATAAAGTGCCGTGGCGAGCCAAGACCCTGCATGGGATATATCATCATCAAGCTGACGTGGCTGACATTGGGTCATCCTACCAGTGGCTGGACTGACAGACACTGATAATGGAAGCACACGAGTAGGCTCTAAGCACCAGATCCATAGAGGCATATAACCCACCAGACTATGTATAGTGCAGACTATGAAGAGATGCTTCTGGGAAAGTCCAACACATAGTGATGGGTGTAAGCTTCTTGCAGGAACAACGCACACTAAACAGAATCACCAAGTAGCTGCACATGGCATGGGCTTAACCTTGTTTAGTCCAAATTGGAGATTCTACAGAAGGTTGTAAAGAACTGTGGGACTTCCAGATGCAAGCAGGTATTAGCCAATTAACCCAACATTGTGGTAGTAGACAAGGACAGTGGTGTTGATAGATGTAGCTGTGCCAAGTAAAATCAACATTAGGAAGAAGGAGTATGAAAAGCTGGATAAGCGGAAAAGAAGAACTAGAGAAGATGTGGAGGGTGAAGGCCAAAGTGGTTCCAGTGGTCATAGGAGCACTCTGGGCTATGAATCCTTAGCTGGCAGAGTAGCTTCAACATATTCCAGAAACAACATCATACACTCTGTTCCAGTGCTAGGAACAGTTAAGATACTGCGCTGAACCACATAACCCCCAGGTCTCTGTTAGAGGACACGAGGTTGAGGAAGAAACATACCACTCATAATGATGAGAATATAAATGAACAAAAGAAAAATCAAAATCAAATCAATATCTGGTATGTCTTCAACACAGCATTAAGTGCACTATGTACACTTGCACACAGCTTATGGAGCTCAGCAGGTAGACTCTTCCAAACATCTTGCATAACTAACCACAGTTGTCTTGTGGATTTAGGCAGCATCAGTTGCTTCTCTCTTCATGTAATCCCAGACAGGCTCAATGATGTTAAGATCATGGATCTGTGGGGATCATACCATCACTTTCAGGGTTTCTTCTTTACAGTGTAGATACATTTGGCTGTATGTTTTGGGTCATTGTCATGCTGTAGAATCAATTTGGGGCCAATCAGATGCCTCCCTGATGGCATTCCATGATGAATAAGTATCTGTCTGTACTTCTCAGCATTGAGGAAGCTATTTATTCTGACCAAATTACTATCTCCATTTGCCTGAAAACACTCATTCTTGCACCGCTCTCCATCCTTTTGGGTAATAAGCAACATTCTGCTAGAATTGTGACTTATCAGCTCAGAGCATCTGCTGCCATTTTTCTACACCCCAGTTCCTGTGTTTTTGTGATTAGTTGAGTCACTTTTTTCCAAGTCAGAGATATGGTTATTTGGCTGCACTTCTTCTATGAACACCACTTCTAAGCAGACTAATCATCTACT